>JAQZBX010066272.1:0-16146 GCA_029593785.1 Cabassous unicinctus
TTAGATTACATAAATGTTACACAAAAATTACAGGGATTCCCATGTTCCCCACCTCCCACACCTCCCATAACCTCCCACATAAACATCTTTCATTAGTGTGGCACATCACCTGCAATGGATATACACATCCTGGGGCCACTAAGCATGGACCATAGTTCACATTGTAGACCACACTCTCTCCCACACAGTTCTGCATGTTATATGCCAATGTAAAATGGCCTATATCTGTCATTGTAATGTCACTCAGGATAATTCCCAAGTCCTGAAAAAGCACCTGTATTACAACTGCTTTTCCCTTCCCTGCCCCAAAAGCGTCCAGTGGCCTTCAGGCAAGTTTTGATCTAGTGGCTTCATTATGTTACCAGTGTCCTCTTTTACCACCTGTCCAATCTGCTTTCCACTGTGTCAGCTTTTCATCCTAAGGTTGGCTTCTTTTGTGGTTATAAGACAGCTGCCAGCACTAACCAGGACTGTGGGCTTTTTATGACACATCCAGTGGGAGAGAGAGCATCTCCCTGAACAATCAGAAAAAGGCCTGGGCTTCCTCTGGTTAGACCATCGTCAGTCACATGCCCATGCTAGAAGCAACACTTGGGAGGATGGGATGGGATTAAGCTCATTATCATTGGTAAATTAAGGCCCATCCTGGAGCTGGGGTCATGTCACTGTCACCCAAAATATATAGCTAGGAATGCAGGATCCTCTTGAAAGGGGGAAGATCATAGTTGATGCTAAGAAGACAACTAACAATGTTCTTTAGAGAAACCCAGCAAGTGGCTAACGGTCATATTGTCAGGCTCTGGTACATAGAAATGAGAAAGACATGGCTTCTTTCTTTTTATAAAAGTTGGGGAGGCAAACACATACACAATTTGCTAAGGGCTTTGACAGAGGATGATAAAAAGTTCTGAGAGGCAAGCAGATGTGGCTCAAGCAATTGGGCTCCCGCCTACCACATGGGAGGTCCCTGGTTCGGTTCCTGGTACCTCCTAAAGAAGACAGTGAGCTGGCGTAATGGACAGGAGCAGCAAGCTGACACAATAAGATGATGCAACAAGAGACACAAGAAGGAAAACATAATGAGAGACACAATAAAGCAGGAAACGGAGGTGGCTCAATCAATTAGGCACCTCCTTTCCACATCAGAGGTCCAGGGTTACGTTCCCAGTGCCTCCTAAAGAAACAAGGAAGACAAACAAACACAGCAAGTGCAAACAATGAGGGGGTGGGGAGAAATAAATAAATAAAATAAATCTTTAAAAAAAAGTTCTGAAAAGCAGAGAATGGAGTAAACAGCAATGCCTCAGTCCCCAGACTTTTCTGATATAGATTTGTTTCATTTAACTATAGCTGTTAGAGGCTGGGAGCCCCAGAGATCAAACTGCACTGAGCTGGGAACCTTAGGGCCTGAGGACATGCTTTAGGTTCCTCCCACTACGCAACAAAGACGTGGACTACCTGAAAAACCTCTTTATTGCCACTTTCCGTTTTACATATTGGGATTCTTCAAGTCAGGGTTTATTTGAAGAAAGAGTTTTCTAGCTAAATGTATGCAAACCACTGACCCAGTCCACCCTCCTCATTTTATCAAGAAAGCAATTGGAGCTCAGAAAAAAAGAATGGATTTGTCCAAAGTCATGCATCTTACTAGTGCTTGAACCAAGACAAGAACCCAGAGGCCCTAACTCCCAGCCCAGTGCTCGTTTCAATGACTCACTTCAAGACATTTTTTTTTTTTAAGTGTTTTTCATATAAAATGACCTCATGAAATCTTTTTTTAAGATTTGTTTTATTTATTTCTCCCCACCCCCTCATTGTTTGCACTTGTTGTGTCTGTTTGTCTTTGTTTCTTTGTTTCTTTAGGAGGCACCTAGAACTGAACCTAGGACCTCTGATGTGGGAGGGAGGTACCTAATTGCTTGAGCCAATTCCCTGCTTTGTTGTGTCTCTCATTATGTTCTTCTTCCTGTGTCTCTTGTTGTGTCATCTTGTTGTGTCAGCTTGCCGCACCTGCCCATCGCACCAGCTCGCTGTCTTCTTTAGGAGGCACTGGGAACTGAACCAGGGACCTCCCCATGTGGTAGGCAGGAGCTCAATTGTTTGAGCCACATCCACTTCCCACTACCAGGCTTTGAAAAGGAAAACTGGTGGCCAGTCTACGATAGGCAAATTCCCAAATGATGGAAGGATCTGAAGAAATAAGCTTTAGGGCTGAGAAGAACAGAGGATGGACTTCAAAAGGAAGGGACTATCCCCTCCAACTTCAGGAAGCTTAGAATGAGGGTGGGGGCAGGCTGTTTGAGTTGCCTCCTCCTGGAATGTAGATGACATGCAGAAAATTGCTCCTAACCAAGCTGAGGGCTGGGAGGAGCAGGCCTGACATTGGCCAGACTGCAGTAAGGGGAGCCCAGGGATGGGCAGGACCAAGATAAGCAGACTTTTCCCCCTCTTCTCTCATGCTGTGCCTTATGGCGAGGGTGGAGGCAGGGTATCCTAGTTATTGAGAACCTTGGGAAAGCAACCTCAGTCTTTTCCAGACCAGAAAGAACACAGACATGGTGGGTAAGGCATAGGTGTCCTGCACTCAGAGAAGATGAAGATGTGGCTACAGCTCTGAACCATAATTGAGCCAAACCCAGGCATTCAAGGGAAGAAAACCACTCTGGAATTTGGTTGCCTCCATCAAAATCCAGTTAGTAATAGATTAATTAATTAAATCCAGTTATCCTATGTTAGCAGGTCCATCCTCCTGACACAAACCATACCTGCCAGTCATTCCCTCTGGGCATGGAAATATAGCATGTGAGATGACCTACTGGGATTGTTTGAAAGAGCCGTCTTCTCATTGAGTCTTATTAACTTATTAGACTTATTCTCTGCACCTTAGTAATCTCTGCCACTCTGAAGCCACTATATGGGGCCTCTCACCAATTCTGCCCATGCCTAGGGACTCCTGGGCCCAATGACTTTTAAAAAACCAAAATCACCATCCACCCTCTGGATGGCAGAGACCAACGTAGGTGCATTCCTTTTCGTTTTTCTTCAGTCTTCCTTCTTTCCTTGACTTTTTCTTCTTCCCATCCTTTTCTCTCTTCTTCCTCCATTAATTCCCCTTCACTAGCCTTGCTAGTCCTCTAGCTCCAGTGGGACGCTTGTTGAATGGGGACAGAGCACCAGCTCAAAGAAACACAAAGAAAGCAGGAGAGCACCTTCTCTTGCCCCTACCCCAGGCCTACCTGCCTGACTGCCTTCCCTGCTCTACTCAGGCTGCCCGGAATGGATGCCACCCGCCTGCTCCTGGCCAGCCTGCTGCTCTGCCTGTGCTTCCTTGCTGCCTATAGCCACCTGGCACCTGAGGAGGAGCCCAGAGGTGACAGGAGCCTGAGGAGCAACTCCTCTATGAAGCTGCTGGATTTCCCTTCTGTCTCTATCGTGGGTAAGTAGCCCGGCTTTGGCCCATGGGAGGGGGCTGCAGGATATCAAACCTGTTCCCCAGTCTGATACCAGGACCCACCGCCATGGCATCAGGGTTTCCTCTTACTCATTCCGTGAAGTAATCCTGAGGGAATCAAGTGTCCCTTGGCTCCTTTGTTTTGGGGAAGCTGCCTGTACCACAGCCACCATCCTATTATGAAGATTTGTCTGTTAGAGGCTCTGAGAAAGCCTGAAGTCAAGATACTTCATGCACCTGATTTAACTTACCATTTCAGAAACTCATTGGCTAATAGAACCCCTATCAATAGTAACAGACTTTAGGAAACTCAGCAGAATATCACCAAGTCTGGGATGAACCAGGCATAACTGCTCAGGGGAAATTATTAGCGGCATTAGAAATCTTCTGGTTTGACTTCACCTGATAATAGTAGTAATAGCACACATTCTATGTGGTAGGCGCATTTATTCTTCATCTACTCTTCAAACAATCCTGTGAGGTGAGTAGTATTTTTAATTCATAGTTCACAGTTGAGGAAATTGAGGCTTAGGAAAGTTAAGTAGCTAACATAAAATCACAGAGTGGCATTCAAACCCAGATAATTAACTCCAGAACCTAAGCTCAAAACTAATATCCCTTCCTGCCTTGCCTCTCACTAGGAAAAGGGAATATTCTAGACATTTTCAGGGAAGCGAGGGCAGGGAAAGGGGATATCAACATTCATCAACAGCTTCGCTGTGCCAGACTTTTCGCTTTATGAACACACCTTGTTACCCTCAAACAACCCTGTAAGGTAGGTGTTACAGTACCCTTTTTGCAGAGGAGAAAATGGAGCCTCCAGGAGGTTAAGCAGGTTACCTAAGGGTACCCAGCTGTTATATGGCAGATTCACATCAGGTCTGCCTGCCTCCCAAACACTTGAAAGGGCAAGTAGAAATACAGGAAACTCAGATCCATTCATGTACTAAACACTGAGTCCAATATCAGTGTATCATTATGCTCTTTCCCCTGCCAGACTGGAGTCTAAAGAACGGGCTTCGGGGTGGCTCTGAGTGACCCACGGCCAGCTAGCTCAAGGGCCTCCTTGCACTTCCCGTTTGCCTTCCCTCGGGGTCCACTTTGCTCTCAGTCCCGGACTCCGAGACAGCAGCCAGGCTGAAAACCTGCGGGCCTGAGTCCCAAGACGTGATTCATCCAGCCAACTCCCTTTCTCCTCCTTCCCACCTTGGACTTCCCAGAGCCCCCTCCCTGTCTCCCACTGCGCTGCAGCACAGGACTCCTAGAAACACCTTGCTTTGCTCCTTCTGTCTCCTTTTGAAGCGCTGAACAAGAAATCCAAAAAGATCAGCAGAAAAGAAGCTGAAAAGAAGAAATCTTCCAAGGTAGGCCTAGGCGTTTTCATTGTCGGGGTGAAAAGGGGAGGACTCCCCCAAGATTTTCCAGGCCTACATTAACCATAACAACAAAAAGCTGAAAGCTACCTAAAGGCTTCCTGTTCTAGAGTCCTGAGCCAGACCCCCTCAGAGGTACAGGGGGCTAAGGCTCAATGAGCAAAATAGCTTAGCTGCCAAAAAGTATCTTCCTGTACTCAAAAAAGTATCTTCCTATACTTCACCACTACTTGTGCTTCTGGATTAATGCAATGTGTCCCAAACCTCAGTCTTTTCAGAACCATTTTCACAACTTTTGCCATGTCTGAGTTTCACCTATTTTTTTGAATATTTTTATTTAAAATTAAAACTTTAAAATTATATATAACTATGATAAATAGAAAACCAGTATCACTTGCCATAAATAGAAGGTAACCATAAAACTCAGTAAAAGGAAAACCAAGTAAAATCAAAATAAAACATGGTTAGTGAGTTCTAGGTGGATGGTGTTGTCTGCCAAAGGCTCTAAATCTGAAGCCTGTTCTGTGTTAAAAGGCAGATTAGCAAGTATTTGGGTGGCATTAAGGACACTAAGGCCTTATCAAAAATAACTTTAGGCTCCACATTACTAACACAGTCTTCGAAGCAATCTAGGCCTTTTCCACCAAGCGTCTCACAATTCCTCCAAACAGTTCCCCCTTACCCATTTATAAAACCGCTCCAGCATTTTGGTATTTGCAAAATTATGACCCCACTCTTGGTACCAAATTTTGTATTAGTCAGCCAAAGGGTGCTGATGCAAGGTACTGGAAATCTGTTGGCTCTTATAAAAGGTATTTATTTGGGGTAGAAGCTGACAATTACCAGGCCATAAAGCATAAGTTACTTCCCTCACCAAAATCTGTTACCACGTGTTAGAGCAAGATGGTGCTGACATCTACAAGGGTTCAGCCTCCCTCTTCCTCTTAAGGATCTGTGGTCCCAGTTTCTTCCAATATCAGCTGTAGGCTGGGATAAGTCTCATCTCTTTCCCAGGGCTTGTTCCTCTCTGGGCTCAGCTGTGCTGGTCTCGCCACAAGGTCAGCTGTAGACTACCAGGCTCTCTTTCTCTTCCCGGGGCCTCTGCCGTGCCTATGGAGCTGTCTCTATTCCTGTGTTTTTCTCCTGTGTGCTTACTTCCCAGGGCTCCAGCATCCAAAACTCTAACTCACTCCTCTGCCATGTAATTTTCTCCATGAGTCCCCAACCAAGGGGGTGGGGACTCAAGATCCTACTGACATGGCCCAATCAAAGCCTTAATCATAATTTAATCAAGTAAAAGTGAAACCTCTGAATCCAATACAATCTAATATGCCCAGAGGAACAGACCAGTTCACAAACATAATCCAGTATCTATTTTTGGAATTCATAAACAATATCAAACTGCTACAGACACATGGGCACGAAATTCAAGGAGACTGAAAAAAGAATGCTCTCTCATTTTGTGAATCAGGGTCATTCAATATTCACATACCACCTAAAATCATACCACCATGGTACATACTCCCACAATTTGGAAAATACTGGATTGCACACATTAGACCTGTTTAGGTGGGCCTCAGGTTACCAGATCAACTGTAACCAGAGCAGTTAGCACTGGGCTGGGTATTGGGAGGTGGGACCTACCTGGCACTGTGAGACCTTGAGAAGGTACCTGCTCCTCTCTAGACCTGTTGCTCTAGCTGTCCAGTGAACAAGCAGATCAGATGATTGACAAATAAGAATACATAATTGGCAAGTATATATTATGGTCTAGTGAACAAGAGAGATATAGCCCTACTCTTGTAGAATTTACATCCCTATGGGGAAAACAGGTGAACAAGTAAACCAGAAAATATAGAAGATAAATTCAGACAATAATAACCACTGGGAAGGAATTAAAGCATGGTGATGAGATAGCAAAGGGAAGTGGTCAGGGGAAGGCTTCTAAGGAAGCAGCACGTAGGCTGGAAAACCCAGGAGAATCTAAGCATCAATATCCAATAGAAACACCATGCGAACCACATATAATTTACCATTTTTCTAGTAGCCACATTTTAATAGAAACAGGGGCAATTAATTTTAATAATATATTTTATTTAACCCAATGTAGCAAGATATTCTCATTTCAACATATAATCAATATACAAATGTAATGAGATTTTTTTTTCACTAAGTCTTTGAACTCGTGTGTATTTTACACTTACAGCCCATCAATTCTGATGCTAAATTTTCAGCGAGGTATAAGCAGTAAAGTTATGTTTAACAGGAAAAATATATATATTTTATACTGCTTCAGGGCTCACTTTCTAAATTAAAATTAAAACTAAAATGAAATAAAACTTGAAAACTCAGCTCCTCAGTTGCACTAGACATTTCAAATATTCAGTAGTCACAGATGGCTGGTGACTACTTGTTTTGGAGACTGTCTCCAGAAGGCGGAGTAGCAAGCTCAAAGGTCAGGGCACTCATTTGCTGTTTCCAACGCACAGAAAGGCAGTCGGTGGGGCAAGGTGGTAGCCAGGTGGGAAGGTGGGCTGGGACCAAAGTAAAGTTGATGTTTCCTTCGGAGGGCGGAAAGAAAGCAGTGGGGCGGGAGGCTGGCTTTGAGCAGGGGTGGGTGCACTCATTGGCCTTCGGAGAGGTGCTTTAGAGGATGGACTGTAGGAGGCCAGAGCGGCGACCTGGAGATGGTGGCCTGGCCCAGGGCAATGGCGGTGGAGAAGTGGTGTGGACTCCGACCTACCGTGAAGGCAGAGGCGACAGGAACTGCGACAGGAACTGCGGATAGGGTAGTTAATAGTTGTAGGACGGAGTGGGGGTCCCCCAGCGGGAGAAGAGGGCAGGGCAGGAGCCAGGTAAGTTTTGATGGGGATGGAAAAGGGGGGCCGCATGATTGGAGGAGCGGGCAAGGACCCGCTGGGGCGCCCTGTGGGCATGAGTCGAGAGGGTGGTGGCGGCTGGGGTGGGGTGTCTCGCCCGGGGTCTCCGTAGCCCATGGAGCTCCCAGTCAGGGGTGGGGCCTGGAGCGGGAGTGGCCGGCTCCGACAGTCTTGGCGTTTTCCCCGCAGAAAAAGGCTCCCGCGAAGAAGGCGGCGGCGCCCCGGCCCCCGCCGCCCGCCCCCTGCGTGGCCACCCGCCTCAGCTGCCAGCCGCCGGCGCCCGCCTGCTGCGACCCGTGCGCCTCGTGCCAGTGCCGCCTGTTCCGCAGCGCCTGCTCCTGCCGCGTGCTCAGCCCCGCCTGCTGAGCGCGCCCCGCCGCCCGCGGGGGGCTCCCTGGGGACCCGGGGGCGCTCCCAGGGGGGGTGGCGGCTGGGGCTGGGGCGGGGCTTTCAGGAGGCGGGAGGTCAAGGAGGCGGCTTGGGCGAAAAGCTGAATACACGGAGGCTGCTCCCAGGCCTGCGGCTGTTCCTTCCACAGAGGTCCCTTCGGCGCGTGGACCCCCGCGGACTGGGGCTGCCATCCCGGTCATCGCGGCTCCGCATCCAGCCGCCGGGGACGCTACTACCTCCCGCTTTTAAAGCTGGGAACACCCGAGGTTGCCTCCAAAACCAGAGATTGCAGAGCAAAAAGAGGCCATGAAGGAACCTTTCAGTCTTTCACTTTTATCCCCCTTCTAAGAAGCACCACTCCCGACGAAAAAAGTAAAAATAAAAGAAAATTTTAAAAAAAGAAAGAAAGAAAAACAAACGTCCCCACTCCACACGCAATCTTTCTGGGCCTGCACTCTGAGGATAAAGACTGAGGTGGCGCGTTACAGGGGGCGTTGCCGTGGGTCTCTCCAGCCAGGAGGATGTGGGCCGAGGAGCCTAATGCCTTAGGACTCTCCCAAAGGTGCCACCGTGCTCACTCCTCTCTCCCCCAGAGATTCACAGAGGTGCTGAGGCCTGGGAGGAATTTCTCCCACTCAGGCTAAGTGAACACTGACTCTTGGTCCCAGGCTCTTTTAAAACTCTGAGAGCCTCAGGTTTGGGCTTTCAAATAGGAAGTAAGGATTCGGGGGTCCTTCCTCACCTCCCAGGTGTCAGTCAGTAATAAGGCAGTGGGCCTGGGCTTGGTGTGAGCCGGCTCCTGCTTTTGTTTGTGGATTATGACAGACCTGTCACCAAAAATGTTCCAGTTGCCTGACATTCCATCATTAGAGATGCTCTGGATCTGTGAGAAGCTGAGGTGCAGAATTATATCTTTGTGAAGGACTTCGGGAGGGGCAACATGATATTCTGCTTTGGGGAGTGAGAAGGAAGAGCTGGGAGCAGGGTCTGTGAAGGGCCAGAAAGGATAGGAAGTCACAGGGAAACGCCAAGTGCCTTGAGGACGAAGGGCTCCAAATGACCTCATCTACTTCCACCACTTGGCTGGGAGCATCCCTGCTGGTAGGGAGAAAAGCTAAGATGCCACCTGTGGGTGCACTCCAGCACCAACACTGCCCAATCACTGTCCAATCAAGAGGGAGGAAACAGAACAGGTGGTACCAGAAGAGAATAATCTAAAAGGCCTGCACACAGAGTCTAGAGAGAGGCTACAAGACAGCAGAATGTGGAGCAGTTACCTCAGCCCTGGTAACCAGGATCTCTGTTCCTTAGGGGTGAGGACAAAGGGGCTTAAGATCAGCACTGGTGAGGCCACCTCCCCTGCCTCTCTTGCCCATGAAGCAGCCTTCCCTCTTTCAAATCCCTTTAAACTCCCTCCTTTCCAAGCACATTTTCCCAAAATGGAGACCCAGCTTGTACCTGCAGTAACACTGCCAGTATGGAATAAAGGGGGCAAGCACCCGACTGGATAGAGTGGGAACCACCAGGTCAGAGTACAAGAAGAGAAGATGGTGCTCACTTCAGCAGCACATTTACTAAAATTGGAATGATACAGAGAAGATTAGCATGGCCCCCACCCAAGGGTGACAGGCAAATTTGTAGATCTAAAACTTCTCTAAAAATAAAAACATATAAAGACTCAGTCCCCCCCCCACCCCCCAAAAAAGATGAAAAGATGGCTAGGCTGTCACCACAATTCTGCACGCTAGGCAAATCCATGTGTTTCTCTGAGCTGCTTCCATTTACTTGTTTATAAAATGCAAAATAATCATTCCTGCTATTCTTGTTATAAATATAAGATATTGTTGCTTCTCTGTGCCTCTGCACAACTAGAAAAACACATATACACACAGAGAAAGAGAAAGACTGCCAGTTGTTTGTTTTGTTTTCTGCCATTTAGGCTGCAAGCCCATAGGGGAAGAACCTTTTGTTCCTTGTTCTACAGCTGCTGCTGAGTAAATGTCATCAGTAAAGAGAATATTGGGAACATATTGCAGCCACTGCTCCCATGTGTTCCAGACACTGCTCACCAAACAAGCACTATTTGGCTCCTAGGGATGAGGCCAGGGATGCAAAACCAGTGACTCAGCCTATTAGTGACAAAGCTACTTGGTTTCTGAGCCCAGACAACTGAATGGAAGACCAACTCATTCATTCATTCAACAAATGTGTAATGAGCACCTACTATGTGCCAGCCATTGTGCTGGGTACTGTGAATACTGTATGAACAAGTCCAACATGGCTCCCCTTATGGTCCAGTGGGTCATGACCTTGGCCCTTGTTAAAGGCTAGTCCTTGTTAGCTAATTCCCTTGGACTCTCAGTTCTTGCTTCTGTTGACTCAAATCTCTGGTTAGGTATTTACCTGTCCAAGATCCCCTCTAGCTTGAAAATCCTGAAATTCCTCCACCTTCTCCTCCCAAGGATGCTTAAAGCATGTTTCTGGGTCTCTGCAAAATTCTGCCCTAGTGACCAGAATTGAAACACATCTGTGGCTCAAAGTTATGGTTCCATGTTATGAAGATCTGGACAGCTCCCCCACACCCCCCACTTCCACCACCATTATTTATCCTCTCTCTCTTTTTATCACACAGGGAATGGGATGAACACTGTCTCAAAGACTTGTTCTACCTTTTTACACCACAACCAATAAACCTTTCCACATGTGAAATGAGAAATAAGCCAGGAAGTCTCTCTACCTTTCACTGTGGCTAATTATTCAGGATCATGTCTTTCAACAGGGTATGGCCTTAAACTATATCAGTTTTCTTGGTTGTGAGAAAAAGAAACAACTCTGGCTAGCTAAAAAAAAAAAAAAGTGGTGGTGAGTTGTCTACTAGAGAGGTCTGGAGATACCACATAATCAAAGGAAAGGCTACACAATAGGCATTAGAAAGGAGAGGACCCTGTGGGTTACTAGAGGAGCCAGGTCACTTCAGGGTGAGGCCATGAGGCTAAATCAGCTCCAAACACCTCAGTCCCTGCATTAGGCCATTCAAATGTCCAATTCCCAAAGTATTTGAATGACCTCACTTGGTGCCCAGGAAAGGGTGGGCCATCTTGACTGACATTTCCACAAAGTCTGTTGGTAATGTGGGAGGGGTAATTCTCCAGGAGAAAATCAAGGAGCTGTTACCAGAAGAAGGGATACAGTTTACAGTTAGCTGCAGGGGTCCCAAATCCACAGCCAGCCACGATGAGAGGGCTGGACACTAGGTTTACTCTGAGGTTCCTTCCAGCCCTGGAAATTCTGCAATAGAATCTGAGTCAATGGTTTTTAAAACTTTTCCTCAGTTGAAATTTTAAGGGGTAACTCATTATACGATGCATGTTAAAGCAGTTTTAAATTAGTATAACTTTGTAATGATATGCACAAAACTTTTAAATCAAGGATTAGAGATTGTTACACAGTTGCCCTCCTCTATCAGCCTTGGCAACCAGTTTATTTTTTTAGTTGTTTTTTTTTTAATTTTGTTATTTTTGTTTCTTCTTTACCAGTTTATTTTTGTCTTTTGTTTTAGTTTCACAGTACTGAGAAAAAAAGGCCTAATACACAGAGATGTTGTTCCAGAAAGGTTTTAACAGCTTGTCCTGTGACCTCAGAACAGTCTTCTATTAAGCAGAAACAGCAAGACGTTTATTTCAAAATCTGGTCCAGATGGTGTCCAATGTGTTAAAATGATTGGTGCGTAGCACATTTAAATGTTCGTGTTTTTATTACGTCTTTTAAAAGGCTTCAACATTTTTAAAAGAAACAGAAGGGAATATACTTCAAAAACCACTACCCTAAGGGGTAGCAGGGTCTCAGGACCTCAAACCCCCGTTCTTGGATTATGGACCACAGGTCAACCTGATGGCTATCATTAGAACCTTATTGTAATTATACTATGTTTGAACAATCAGAGATCTATCATCACCACCCGCCGTCCGGAAACTAGCCCGTCATTCAATATAAGCTTTTAAAAAGAATTCATTTCCAATGACCTAATTTCCATGCATGAAGGGGACAGATAGGTGATGAAAAGAATATGATTTGGGGAGGCGGGTGTGGCTCAGTGGATGGAGCCCCCGTTTGCCATGTGGGAGGCCCGGGTTCGCGTCCCGGGGCCTCCTTGTGAGGGCACGCCGGCCTGGGCGGTGCGGTGGGCTGATGCAGCAACCTCACGGCAGGAAGCGGGTGTGGCGCAATGGATAGCGCACCCGTTTACCATATGAGAGGCCCCGGGTTCGCTTCCCAGGGCCTCCTTGTGAGGGCAGGCCGGCTCACACGGCACCGTGGGCTGATGTGGCAAGACCTCACAACAAGGGGGAGATAAGCAGACACGGAGAAGACATGCAGCGAATGGACACAGCAGCACAAGCAGCAAGGGGGGGATAAATAAAATAAAATAAAATAAAATAAAAAAGAATATGATTTGAATTGAATTAGCCAAAGTATCTATAGTAAATTTCAGATTAGTCTAGAGTAGTCTTGTTGCCCTCTGAAGGGTCTCTGAGGTAGTTTCCTATCTGATGCCAGGGTCTCCAAGGGCTGCTGCTCACAGCCTGAGGCCTGTGTGATCTGTGATTACCATAATATTATACTAACAGTGATTATTTATTGAGCAGCTACTTCATGCCAGGCAAGATACATAGGCTACCTCATTTGCTTCTCACAACAAACCCTTGAAGTAGGTATTATAAATAAGGGAACCCAGGATCAAAGAGGCTAAGAAACATGCCTAGAGCTCATTTCTCAGTGCTGGGCTTCAGACCCAGCCCTTCTCACTCCAGAGCCCATGCCATTAACCAACAGACCACTGAAAGCCAGGCATGGAGGACTATCTGCCTAGAGTCAACACCTTTTAAGACTTGGCCCAAGAGGTGCCCCCAGTGGAGGATTCCCATTAGACTCGGTAGCCCACTACTGGAAGACCTTATCAATGCCTCTTCCCAGGAAGTGACCTTTACAGCAAAGCTCCTGGAGGACAGAGGCTACACCTTCTTCTCTTGGGTTAGTACTTGAAATTCCTGTCCCAACTCTGCCCCTGACTTGCTGTGTGACTGGGCATGTCCCTCCTCATCTGAACAAGGAAGGGACTAGAGTAGCCCTGTATTCAGGGTTTATTCCCATTCTTTTCTTTTTCCAACCACTTGGTGCCATCTCTGTCTTCTCCATCACAGCAGGACTCTTGAAATTGCCAGACAGCAATCCAATTCAAACTGGTGTAAGCAAAAAGGATTTTTGTTGTTGTTGTTGTTCATATCACTAAAAAGTCCAAAGGGTAGATCTAACCAAACATGGTTGGATTCAGGAACTCCAATGACGTCACTCTCTCAATTGTGTTGGCTTTATTCTCAGGCAGGCTTCCCCTCATAGGGACAAAGAAGTAGCCCCAGGCTTACATTCCTGCTAACCTGGCAACCTCATTGAAGAGAGTTTATTTTCTCCATTATCTCATTATCAGGACAGGTAGGTTTCTTTTACAGATGGTACCTGCTATGCAACAATTCTACAATACTTGGTATCTACCAGCAACACCTGGGAACTTGTTAGAACTGCAAGTTCTCACACCTACACCAGACCTACTGAATCAGAAACTCTAGGGTTGTGACCCAGCAATCTGGTTTAACAAACCCTCCAGGTGATTCTGATTTCAAGTTTAAGAATGACTGTTAAGAAACAGGCTTTAGTGAGGATACACACAAGCCAGCAGTTATTAGGAAGAGCGGGCACAGGTCCCCACAGAGACATGGGGAAGCAGGATGTCCTGTTGGACACATCGTGTGAATACGTTCCTGGGAAGGCACCCCACCTGTTTCTCTCCCTTGAAATAGGGCAAGTACAAGAACAACAGTTCTTGTAGTGGGGGTGATCAGACTATTAAGTGCCAGGCAGTATAAGTTTAGGCACTATTTATGGAGAGAACTTGCCACTAGGAGGAATCTGAGTCCAAGTGCAGTTCCCGCTAGGTCTAGGCAGTCTAGAGTAAGCTCCTGGGGTCACTCTGGACAACTCTCTATATGGTACCATACGAAATTTCTAGCCGAAGTCCTAGGATTGAGCCTGGACCAACTTCACCGTATGGAGAAGCCAATGTGGAGCCAGTGTGGAGAGTGGGGGTGGAGGAGGCAGGTGGATGGAATAAGCTGATTGCTGAGGCCTAGACAACATGAGCACTGCAGGCTGATCTCACTGCTTCAGGTAAGTTTCCTAGACTTGTCCTCTGAGACAGTCTTGTGGAGGTCTCAGGGCTGAGAAGCCATGCTCCTGAGGTTTCCTCAAACCCTCAGAGTTGACCCCTGCTTGTTGCCTCCTGTAGTTCTCACTGGCATAAACAGACCCCCATGCCTTCCTCCTGGGTTTGTCTGTGATACCTCTAAACTCTCTGAGACCCCACTACTTCTGTCCATGATCCCGGGGCCTCTAGTCTAGCAGGACCCTCCCACCACAGCCTGCCCTGTGGAGGTGGTAGCCATGGGGGCTTGGTATGCAGGACAGAGTCCTGACCTGGAGGAACTGGCAGAACATCTCCAAAGAGGAAAGGGAAAGGCTGGAGTAACAGAAACCAGAATTCACAGGAGAGAACATCTGGAAAGGTATTTCCTGGGTCTGGAGGGAGGAAGCAGGACACCCGGATCTGCCACTGATTTGCAAGGTGACTTGGATGTCATTTAAGCTCTCTGGGCCTTCATTTCTCCTCTATAAATGCTGGATTCTGCTCCACAGATGCTCTAATTCTAAAGTCCTTACTAGTTTTTAAGATCCTGTGACTTTATAAGTATTCTAAGTTCTCTGCCCATAAAATGTTTCCCTTCCATCCTCTAGTACCTGACATAGCCTTAGAACTGACATAAAGCTCTTCATGTTATATCATTTGAGCTTCAAAACAACCACCTGAGTTAGTATTTTCCTGTTCCTACCCCAAGTCACATGGTGACAAAGCCTACTCACTGCTCTACCCCCCCTCCCACCACCACCATCACCACCAGGGCTTATCTGCTCTTTGTGGAAAAAATTCCAGCCAGGACCAGGCGAGATACTACAGGGCTTTCGACCAATTCCTTCCTTCTCTATGAAGCTTTGGTGTGGGGGGCTCAGGCACCAGGACTGGAAGGGAGGGGAGCAGAAGACACATCTTTCATGGTGGATACCTGTCAGGGGCACATATGTCACAGACAAGCAAATCTGAGATCTGAGATAACTTTGAGACCAGATGTGAAAGGACAGGGTGTTGTTGTTGTTTTTTTTTCTAAGAAGAAAAGGTTCTGAGAACTGGAGGACATCTTCAAAGATGAAAGGAAAAGGCTAGAATAACAGAAACCAGAATTGCTGGAGGACTAGAGGCAAGGGACTTCATGGAATCTCACAGGAGAGAACATCTGGAAAGGTATTTCTTGGGTCTGGAAGAACAGTTTGAAGGGAAGGGAGACATGCTTACACAGGAGCATGGGCTCCCTTGTAGGGAAGGGCACGGCTGCTGTGCAACATAAGACATTTAACCTCTCTAGCTCAGATGGAATTGCAGCCTCCCCTCTTTTCTGCTGAAAAGTCATTGTCCCAAAGGCCACCATGGTGGAAGAGCTGAGGGAGGCACTGTGAACAGCCCTCTCTTGTGGCAGCCTTGCCCTGAAGGGACCTGGGTTACAGTTCCAGATCTGTTGATCCAAGTGTTGAGGACTTTGAAACCAGGCTCCCACCCCACCCCCACCCCCTAAATCTGGGTCTGTAGGTGTGGAAAGTGGTTGGAGTTTGGTCTGACTGTCCCATCTAGTACAAAAGCCAGCTCACTCATGGCCCCTCTCAAAGCCTCAGTTTCTTCATCTGTAAAATGAGAATTCAAGTCTCTACAAGACTGTCATGAGGAATAAATAACATCATGCTAACTTAGCAAAATGCCTGGGCACACAGCAGGTGTGCAAGAAATGCCAGTAGGTATGGTACGAGATCTTGGTCTGTTTTGACCCAGTGGTATCATGATCAGCTAAAAAGTGGTTCCCAAGTCATTTGTTACTAGTAATACTTGAAGCTCTAA
>JAQZBX010066273.1:0-16149 GCA_029593785.1 Cabassous unicinctus
TATTTATTTATTTATTTATTTATTTATTTATTTATCCCCCCCTTGCTGCTTGTGTTTTACTGTGTCCATTCGCTGTGTGTTTCTTCCGTGTCTGCTTATCTCCCCCTTGCTGTGAGGTCCTGCTGCATCAGCCCACCGCACCGTGCAGGCCGGCCTGCTCTCACAAGGAGGCCCCGGGAAGCGAACCCGGGGCCTCCCACGTGGTAAACGGGAGCTCTATCCATTGAGCCACACCCGCTTCCCACGATGTGGCTTTTAAAACCTGGACATTTGGAGGCTTATCTTAGACCAAATAGTATGCTTCTAACAAGGTAATTAATTACCTGAGGAGGGAAGGCAATGCTCACACAGCTGACCACCTCCTTCCTTTTACCCTTTCCAGCAAGCCAAATTGAACCACGCAGCATCCTAGGAACAGGAAGGGGCAGAAAGGAGGCAGATGTAAGATTAGGGGGAAGAGGAAGGTGAGTTCATCAGGAGGAGGTGGGCATAAACAGGCTGCTTCCTCTCTTCTCTCCACATTTCAGCTTAGGTGGGCTGCCCCTGCCTCTCTCTCCTTCACCACTTTGAAATTCTGCCAGTCATCCTAGAGGAGAGCACCAGGTGTGTTGATCGGCCCAGCAGTAAGAAACCCATCTTCTTTCCTTTCTCCTCTTGCCCCTTCTTTGACCAGGCTTCTGGATCCAAAGAATTATAAAGAATTTGGGAACAAAAAGGAGGAGTTATTTGTTTTCAGGTTATTTATTTACTATGTTACCATTAGAAGTAAAAGACTATGTTAAGATCTCCATGTGCATTATTTCATTTAAACCTTACAGCTACCCCTGCTGTGCTAGGTATTGTTACCACTATTATACACAAGAGGAAACAGAAGCACAGAAAGTTTAAAAGTCTTGTTCAAGATCACACAAAGTAAGTAGTGAAAGCAGGATTCAAAGCCATACTTGTTTGACTCTCACTTCCTTTATGGAATACTTTATTGGGTATAAGGACATCCAGCTTTTGAATTATGACACTGCTGTAAGCACCCACTCTATAAAGGAACATGATCAGGACTTCTGCTTCTACCCTTATTAGAGTAACTGGATCCAGAGTTCATTATAAACAACTAGAAAGCTGGACAAATCTATGAAAAAAACTATTTTCAGACACTGGAGAATAAAAACAAATGAGGTGAGCACTACAATTTCTTGACTATCTGCCTGGAGGCATTTTATGACCCACAGTACAGAGAGGGAACCCAATCAATAGTATTACTGAATTAAGAAGAAAATGATTGGAGTTCAGGAAGATAGAGGTAGCTAGAATGTGCTGAGCAGAATACAATTGCAGAGAAAAAACTCCAGAAATTTTCATTGAAGTCCTCTTGATTATATTGCTGAGTACTAAGCCAAAAATAAGGCTAGAAATGGAGCATATATCAAGCTTTAAGCTGAACCAATTCCCATAGCTCAAACTAAGCTGGGAGACATTCAAATTCCAACCAGCCAGAGTAGAGAACCCTCACTGAATAGCCAGAGCATACAATAGAGACCCCAGAAGGGTCATGACTTAGTAGCTGGTCTAAACTTACTCCACCCCAGCAAGACTTAAAAATCTTTCACTCAAAAAATGTAAAAGTCAAAATGTCTAGCATACAATTAAAAATTATACATATGGGGAGTCAATGTGGCTCAAGCAGTTGAGTTCCTGCCTCTCACACAGAAGGTCCTGGGTTCAGTTCCCGGTACCTCCTGAAAAAACAAAAACAAAACAACAAGCAAAACAAATGATAAAACCAACTCAGGCAAGCCCATGTGACTCAGTGGTTGAGCACTGGCTTCCCACATATGAGGTCCTGGGTTCAACCCCTTGCCCCGGTACCTCAAAAAAAAAAATTATACAAATGAAGAAGCAAGAAAATGTGACCCATAACCAGGACAAAAGCATAAGCTACTAGAAACAGACAGAAATAATACAGATGGTGAAATCAGAAGACTAAGACTTTAAGAGATAGACACTCGGGTCATTAAAAGAAGACAAGAAATTAATGATGAGAGAAATGGAAAAAAGACCCAAATAGAAATTGTAGAGCTGAAAAACCCATTTCCAAAGTGAAAAAATTCAATGGATGGTAATAAAGCAGGTGAACACTGAAAAAAAAAGATCAGTGAACCTGATGGCATAGCAATATAAATTATCTGAATAAAAGCACAGAGAGAAAAATGTCTGAAAAATGAACAGTCTCAATGACCTATGTGACACTATTAAGCAGTCTAAAATACAAGTCAATGGAGTCTCAGAAGAGAATAAATAATGGCTTAAAATTTTCCAAATTTGATGAAAATTATAAATTGACTGATCTAATAAGCTCAATATACTACAAGGAAAATAAATACAAAGAGAACCATGCTAAGGCAAATCAAATTCAAATTGCTAAAAAATCAGTGACAGAGAAAATTTTAAAAGATCCACAGCAGGTACAGAAAAGCAAAGAATGACTACAGATTTTCCATCAGAAACAATGCAAGCCATAAGACACGGGGATGACATCTTTAAAGTTCTGAAAGTAAAAAAATCTCAATCTAGAATTCTATATCCAATGTAATGATTAGTGGAAAATAAAAGCAAAACAAAGACATTCTTCAGACACACAAAAACTGAAAGAATTTTTTATCTACAGGCTTGCATGAAAAGATAGGTAAAAAGATTTTGAACTTTTGATGCTAGCTGGATACTTGGATCTAAACAAAAAATTAAGAGAACCACAAATGAGAAATATTTGGATTAATATAAAAAATTTTAATTTTTAAAAAATTCCTTCAAGAGATAATTGATGTTGAAAAGCAAAAATAGTAACAATGTATTTAGTGGATTATAAATTTTATAGAAATAAATATATGGCAGCAATAGGACAAAAGATGGGAAAGGGAAAATGGCAGTATATGGTTGTAAGATTCTTATATTATATGTGAAGGGGTATAATATTATTTTAAGGCATGCTGTGATAAATTAAATATGAATATTGTAAAGGCTAGAGAAATTACTGAGAAAAATACAAAAGTGACAACTAATAACATAATGTAAAATATAAAATGAAATAATAAAAAATACTTGATTAAAAGAAAGGAAAAAGAAAACAAAGAAAAGATGGGACAAATTAAAAAAATAGCAAGATGGTATATTTCAGCCCAAGCATATTGTTAATTACATTAAGTCTTGAAGTCTAAACATGTCAATTAAAAAGTAGATGTTGACAGACTGGATCTAAAAGCAAGGCCCAAGTATAAACTATATAAAAGAAACTGACTTTAAATACAAAGTCATAGATAGGGTAGAAGTAAAAGTATGGAAAAAGATATATCATGCTAATGAAAAAAAACTTTATGTGGCCATATTGACACCAGACAAAGAATATTTCAGGACAAAGAATATTGACAAAGGTGAAGAGGTATTTTCATAATTAAAAATGTATAAATATTTCAAAAAGATATAAAAATCCTAAATGTGTATACAGATAATGACACAGCTTCTAAACACATAAAGCAATAGACAACAGAACTGAGAAAGCAATAGATAAATCTATAATTATAGTTAAAAAATATTCAACACTCCCTTTTTAGTAATTGATAGAACAAGTACACTGAAAACCAGTAAGACTGTAGGAAACTTGAACAACACTATCAACCAACTTTACCTAGTTGACATGTATAGAACACTCCACTAAATGACAGCAGAATACACACAGATTCTTTGAAATGTACAGAGACCATATACTGGACAAATAGAACAAGCAGTATATATTCTGGGACATAAAACAAATCTCAATAAGTTTAAAAAGTTTAAAATCTTACAAATATGCTCTCTAACTGAAACAGAATTAAACTATATATCAGCAAAATAAAGGTATTTGAAAATCTCCACACATTTGTAAATTAACAAGATTTTCCTAGATAACCCATGGATCAAAGAAAAAAATACAAGGGGAGTTTAAAAATAAATTTAATTGAATGAAAATGTAAACACTTTATATCAGAATTTATGTATTGTGGATTAAGAAGTGTGAGAGAATGATTAATTGAATTAAATGCTTATATTAGAAAAGAAGAAAGGTCTCAGATTGATGATATGTTTTCTGTGGAAAAGGCTAGGACAAAATGATAAAGTAAACCAAAAGTAAATGCAGAAGGAAATAATAAAAATCAGAGCAAAAATCAATAAAATAGAAGGCACACAAACATTCAGTGAAACCAGAAGCTGGTTCTTTGAAAAGATCAATTAAATGAATAAATCTCTAGAAGGACTTATTGTTAAATATAGAAAGAGGACACAAGCTATCATATCAGAATGAAAGAAATGATATGATATAATGATATCATAGATATTTAAATGACAAGGAAATATTGTGAACAACTTTGTGCCAATAAATTTGACAATTTCAAAGAAATGGATAAATTCCTTGAAACACACTAATTACCAAAACTGACACAAAAAGCAACAGAATATCTGCATATCTATATATCTACTAAAGAAATTGAATTTCTAATTTAAAATATTCCCACAAATAGAACACCAGGCCCAGATGGATTCACTGGTGAATTCTTTTACATTTAAGGAAGAAATAATACAAATTCTACAACAATCATTCAGAAAATACTGGAAGAGAAGATACTTCCCAACTCTTTTTATGAGGCCAGTATGACCCTGATATCAAGAACCAGACAAAAACATTACAAGAAAAGGAAACTAAAGATGAACATCTTTCATGAACATAGATTTAAATGTTCTTAAAAATTATTAACAATATGCAAAAAGAATAATACCTCAGGATCAAGAGGGATTTATCCAAGAAGTGGAAAGTTGGTTTAACATTTGAAAATCAAAGTAATTTACCACATTGCATTAAAGTGAATGAATAGATAAAAGGAGTAAAGAAATGAACCTGATAATCTCAATAGATGCAAAAGAATCATTTTAGTAAAACCAACACACATTCTTGATTTTAAAAAAACTATCAAAAAGCTAAGAATTTAAAGAAAATGAGATCCAAATAGAGAAATATAGCAGATTTATTAATTTGAGATCCATTACTTGAACACCCTAAACTAATCTTTGAATTCAATAGAATCCTAATCAAAATCCCAACAGACATTCTTGTAGCAACTGACAAGCTGATTCTAAAATTTATATGGGAATTTGAAGGACTTAAAATAGCCAAAAGGATTTTCCAAAAGCAGAACAAAGCTGGGTGACTTATATAACCTGAATTCTAGATTAACTATAAAGTAACAGTGATCAAAACAGTGTGATATTGGTGTAAGGATAGACCCATAGATCAATGGAAAAGAATAAAGAGTGTTCAAAAGTAAGCTCTTACACATACGGTCAAAAGGTTTCAGTAGAGTACCAAAGTAGTTCAACAGGCACAGGATAAATTTTTTTATTTTTGATAAATATTGCTGGAATAAATGGATATCCACATGGAGAAAAAGAAACTTCCACATTTAACCTCACATCATTCACAGATGGATTATAAACCGGAATGTAAAAATGAAGCTATAAAATTTCTAGATGAAAACATGGGGTAGGCATAAATTCCTTAGACAAAAACAAATGAACCATAAAGAAATTGATTATATATTTGTCTTCATCAAATGTATAACTTTTTCTCTTGAATGACACCATTAAAAGAATGGAAAGAAGCCACAGATTGGGAGAAAAATACTTACAATACACATATTTAACAAAGTTTTTATATCTAGAACATATAAACAACTCCTACAGTTCAGTAATAAGAAGACAGGCACCCTATAAAATGGGGTAAAAGATTTGAATAGACACTTTACAAAAGGAGATATATACATGACTAATAAGCAGATGAAAGAAGGTCAAATAACTTCATTACTATCAGGGAAGTGCAACTCAAAAGACACAAGGAAATACCAAAACATATCCACTAGAATGGTTAAAATTAAAGATTTGACACCAAATGTTGGTGAGGATGTAGAGCAATTGGATCACTCATCCTTAGCTGTTGTGAGCATAACATGGTAAAAACCTCTTTGGAAAGGTTTAGCAGATTCTTATAAAGTTAAATATAAGCTTACCATAAAACCCAGCAATCCCCAACCTGGAAACAGCTCAAATACTCATCTCAAGGACTGTTACTTAGCAATATAAAAGAACAATCTGTTGATACACGATCATTATGGGTGAATTTCAAAACATTGTGTTATACAACAAACTAGATACAGGAGAGTACATACTGTATTTTTCCATTTATAGGAAATTCTAGAAAGGCAAAAATAATTTCTAGTGACAGAAAGCAGATTCGTTGTTTCAGGAGGCTTAGGATAGGGATATTACCTTGCAAGGGCACAAGGGGAATTTTCTGGATGATGAAAGTTCACTATATTTTGATTGTGATGATGGCCACATGGGTCAAACATATTTAAGTACAATCTTAAAGGGTGCATTTTATTGTATGTAAATTGTATTGTAAACAGTATAAAGTTGATTTTTTTTAAAAGCACATACCTAAAAAGGGCTTACCACCTTTTGATTTGAATCAGTTCCATAGATGTTTCTCAAGAGACTTCTGACTAGGATAAGAGTACTGAAAGTCTAGGAACTTCACTGGGGGACAAGAAGGAAAAAAAAAGGCAGCACAGAAAATTGTAAAGTTTGCTTTCAACACCCTCCTACTTTCTCTATTAATTCCCCTTTTTACTGTCTTACCTTCTTGCTTCTTCCTTTAGATGGCTAGCCAACGTTCCATTATTGCTCTTTAGCTGGCAGTCAACTAATCCAGCTAAGCAGAGGCAGCTTTGCCTTGAAGCCAATTAAATTTAATTTCTAGGGCCCTTCACTTATGTAAACCACTTGAAAGACTTGCATCTTCTTCTCCTGGGACGTGGAATTCAGGAAGGGAGCAAAATAGTCTTGGTGGTGTTCCTGGAGCTGTAGGTGGGGAAAACAATTCTGCCAGAACTACTGCAACATCCTTCCATCCTTAGTGACCCTCACAGAGCATCTTTGATAAAGGAGAAGGATCAGAACAAAACACTGCTCAGAGCTCTGCTCAGCCGCCTCAAGGGCACCGGCTCCTTGACATGTGAATGGATGGGGGAACTGGGTCATGATGAAGACCTGGCTAAGCTGGACCAGCTGCAGCACTGGTAGCAACTACCTCACCAACCACCTTTGAGGTAATGATGAGAGACATCTAAAAGCTGGTGCTCTCAGAGGGCTCACGCCCCAACACCTTTGAGCACAAAACTATGTTTGGAGTTATAGATGAGGCATTACCAATTATGATGTCAAGCTTGAAGAACCTTTTCTAAACTACTGATTATAAAGTAAATTTTATCAATCTTTCTAGAATAAAGACAGAATTATTTTTCTACTCTCTTTATAGAAAATGTAGTTAAATTTTTGCCATATGAAGAGGCAATTAAAGTATATGTGGCAAAAATGTGGAGGAGACAAAAGGGATTGTTAGAGGTGGTTTGGACAGTTAATAATTATATGATTTTTTTTCATGGGTAGTGTTTGTGGTGTTTGTAAGCATTTAAAAATGTGATGAATTAAAATTTTCTTTTATTAAATTTTGTATTTGTGATTTTTATTCATTTTTTTAAAGAGGTCCCTCAAATTATGTAAGCTGCAGATGCTACTAAATCTTAAACCTACCCCTGTGAGTTATTCTCTGTCCTACAACATTGAGTTCCATGTTTTGAACCATTTTGAGCAACAATTTAAAAATTCCTGAATTTATTAAGTGATAAAATTTCTATTAATCTTACTTATACGCATTCAATATTTAGGGGAAGGAGAGTAAATAGAATAGTTTTTTGTTTTGTTTTTTTAGATTTTTATTTTATTTATTTCTCCCCATTCCCTTGTTGTTTTCATTTGCTGTGTCTGTTTGTTGTATGCTCATCTTCCTTTTAGGAGACACCAGGAGCCGAAACTGGGACTTCCCTTGTGTGAGGGAGGTGCCTAATTGCTTGAGCCACCTCTGCTCTTTGTCCCCTGCTTTGTTGTGTCTCTCATTATGTTTTCCTCTTTGTGTCTCTTGTTACATTATCTTGTTGTTTCAGTTTGTTATCTTACTCATCTTCTATAGGAGGCACTGGAAACTGAACCTGGGACCTCCTGTGTGGTAGGCAGGAGTTCAATTGCTTGAGCCACATCCGCTTTCCTAAATAGAATTTAAAAGCTCTGGTTTTTGAGTTAGATTTCCTGGAATAAAATCCAACTTTACCAATTACTACCTCTGTGACCTTGGGTAAGTAATCTAATCGGTCTGAACTTCCATTTTTTTTTTCTATTATAAAATGAAAAACATAATAGCGATGATAGCACCTACCCCAGAGGATATTGTTGCAAGATAATTTAGGTAGTGTGCTCAGCACATTTCCTGACTCAATAAATGTTCATACATTCATTTGACAAATATATATTGAGTACCCACCTGACTAAGGTGATTGGGATACAATAGTGAACAAAACCAAGAAATCTGTCCTCATCGAGCTTATATTCCAGCTGGAGGGAGTCAGACAATGTATATTAAACATAATAAAAAAGTAAACTATAATAGTCATATTAGAAGGTGATAAGTTCTATAGAAAAAGAATAAAAAGGGGCACACAATAGGGATTGGAGTGCATGAAAGTATGACAGGAAGGGTTTCAACTTTAAAATATGAGATAAGTCTTGTTAAGTAGGAGATATATGGCAAAGAGTAGGGAGATGAAGGAGATACCAAGGCAGAGATCTTGGGGAAGGACTTTCCAGGCAGAGGGAACAGCCAGTGCAAAGGCATGTTTGAGAAACAGCAAGGAGGCCAATGTGGGCCAGGAGCAGAGAGAGTGTGGAGTGAATAGAAGGAGATAAAGTCAGAGAGGTAATAACACATAACATAGGGCCTTTCATACATTATAAGGACTTTGGATTTTACTGTGAGTGAAATGGGGAGCCATTGAAGTGTTCCAATAAGAGGAGTGGTAAGATCTGACCTATGTTTTAAAAAGATCAGTGTGCCTACTGTGTAGGAAATTGGGTGGAGGTGGAGAGAGTGGCTAGCAGTCTACTACAGTGATCCAAGGAAGATTGATAGTGGGTAGGAGCAAAGTAACAGCAGTGGAGCTGATGAGTCATGGTTTGATTCTGGATATTTTTAGAAGGTGGAGTCAACAGAGTTTGCTGACATATTGCATGTAGGTTGTGCAAGAGAGAGGAGTAATCAAGGAATGACTGTATAGTTTTGTGCCTGAACAACAGGAAAGAGTCCTGTGCTCTTGGAATCATCCTTGTCTCTTCTCTTTCTCATACCCTACACAATGGGGAGGTGAACAGAGAAGAAGGTTTGGGGGTATGTAGACATTTAGTTTAGTCTGTGTAGAGTTTGAAAAGCTTGCTAGACATCCCAATGAAGATGCTGAGTAGTCAGTTGTATTTACATGTCTGAGGTTCAGGAGAGAGGGCTGGGATGGAGATATAATTTGGGGGTTCTTGTCAGGTAGATGGTATTTAAAGCTGGGAGAATGGGTGAAACCTCAGCAAAGTGAGTGTAGATTGAAAAGGGCATGAAGGACTGAGCCCTGAAATGCTCCATCATTAAAAACTGAAACGCTACTAGCAAGCAAATCTGAGAAAGAATGATCCATGAGGGAGGAGAAAACCAGGAAATGATGATATCTTGAGTGTGACATGAAAAGAATGCATCAAGAAGAAAGTGGTCAACTGTGTCAAATGATGTTGATAAGCCAAGTAAGATAAGCACTGAGAACTGTCTATTGCCTTTAGGAACTTGGAGGTCATTGCTTTCCTTGAAAATTCCAGTTTCAGTGGATTGTGGGGTTTTTCTCTACTCAACCTGAGAGGAGAGGGCTTAAAAGGGAACAGGAGGACTCAGTGAAAGTGACTATAGATAACTGTTTCAAGGGATTTTATTGCAAATGGAAATTGGCAACAGATGGGTAAAGTGGGGGTAACAGAAGGTTTTTATTTTTCTAAGATGAAAAAAATAGCATTCATATGTGTTGAGAGGTAAAGTAAAATGATGTAGGAGAGAGAAGGGAGAATTGTGAAGTTATGTCCTGAGTAGGTGAGAGGGATGGGATCAGTGCACAGATAGATTGATTAGCATTGGGTAGGACAATGCAGAATTCATTTATGTTACCAGATAGGATGACAGAGGATGTAGGTAGGTGCTGGTCAGTGGGAAAATGTAGTAGTGAGAGTCAAATATTTCCCTTTTGATTGCTTCAGTTCTCTCAGTTAGTAGTATCCAAAGCTATCACCTGATTCTACGGATGGGGAGTTGCTGCTGGAGTTTGGGAAGAAGGGAGGCAGAGTTAAATAGTCATTCAGGAGAATGGGAATATGAATGGACTAGGGGAAACAGAGATATTGCTAGCTGCATTAAGGACCCAGTTGTGATTAGTGAGTTTAAAGTGAAACCAGTTGACTTGGTTGGTTGTCTTACTCCATCATGTTTTGCTTAATGGGCAAAGTGGAGAATTGTATTAATTCAGACTGTAGTTTACCAAGGAAATAAGACAAAGAGAGAGGGAACAAGGGAGTTGGCAGTGCACACAAGAAAATGATTATAATGGTTGGCTATGGAATTTAAACTGAGTAAAGAAAGGAGAGGAGATGCAAAAGGGTGAGGAAAAGATATTAAGTGTCAATGGATTGGTTGTCTCGATGGTATCATAAGATTGTTGAAATTAGTTTTTGGAGGGAAAGATCTGGGAAAATAGGGTTATCAGAAAATAGAATTTGTGGAGTTCAAAATATTGAAGGATTTGTAGTTATTGCTTATGATGAGATTCACAGTAAAGCTAATGGGAGTGGAATTTATGATAAAAATGGATGCTTGCAGAAATAGTACTTAACCAAGAGAGACAGATCCACAAAGTTGCCATTTTAACCACCACCACAGAAAAGAGGAGCCCTATAAACTTTTTTTTAATATATACTTTTTTATTTTTTTTAAAGTTACTTAGATTACATAAATGTTACATATTCCCATATGCCCCGCACCCCATACCTTCCACATATTCCCACATAAACAACATCCTTCATTAGTGTGGTACATTCATTGCAGTTGATAAACTTTTGTATCTACATAATGGCTGACTTTCCTTGCAAGTACTTTTTTCTGGCCTTGTTTTCTTACCCCACTTCCACTCTGCCTCAGGCTCAAGGACAATGGTAGGCTACCTTCCAAGTTTGATTTTATGGCAACTGTTTTTCAGTGAGTGGTGGACTTGAACAAGTAATACAAGAGCAGAATTCAATATCCTTAATGTAATTGAAGAATTGTTAAAATAAAAACATTTTCAGAGAGAAGGGGAGACAGAGATGGAAGCAGTCTTTAAAAGCTCTGAGGGGTAATTGCATTCCCAATTAGACTCACAGGCTGTCACCCTAGCAAACTCATGGTCAAACCATTCAAACATCGTGTCACTAGGGACATGCTTGTCATTTTGACTAAGTGGTTCAGAATGACTCCTCTTCAACCACAGGTCACTGTGACTTTTCATCTGAGAAACTGATGGGTTGTCAGCATTGACTGAAACGGGCAAATGCTGTCCTTGTGTACAACTCTGTCCAATGTCACGGACATTCTCCACATTCAGAATATTTGTCCTTAAACCTTCCCAGGATTTGTGTGTATTTTCTCCTCAGCTGAATAACAGCATAATGCAACAAGAATAAGGAAGTCTATAAGATGAGAAGAAAGCAGAATTAATCTACTCGAGAAATTAATTAAGCATGGATTTCAAATTAATTGAGTTAATCCATTTCCCAAAAATCATGATTCTGGTGCCTTTAAAAAAGTTTCTTCAACCATCAAGTGGAATAAAACGATAGGCAGACCTTTTTTCGTTAGCACAAAGGTAGTTTCGACCACCAGTCTAAATTCTACCCATCTTTCAAGAGATTGCTCAAGGTTAACTTCCTCATTGAATCCTTCTATAATTATTCCAGTGGTCTCTCTTTCCTTTGAGTACCAACCATGAGAATAAGCTGCCACACATAATTTGGCACTTTAAACTTACCTTGTATTGCTTTTTCTCTAATTGTTTTGTTATAAGCTTGCTCCCTAATTATGTTAGTTTTGTCTCTCCAACTTTAGGCCAGTCTCCCTAAAAGCACAACAGGATGTAATTTTAACTGGGTATATGGTTATAATTCAAAACGTATTTAATTCATTGACTGAGGAGCTTATGAAAGTGATTTAGTATTTGATTCGAGTAGCAGGTACTCAACCACTTGTGAATTCTTTCAGGAACAAGTCTATGACTGGTATAATTGTTTGGCTGGTAACTTCTCACTGGTTCTCCGTGAGCTGTCAATTTTCAAGAAATTTTTAGGTGTCAGTCATCATGTGAGGCACTTGGGATATGATAGTATGTAAGAGATAGTCCTTGATTTTAAGGAGTCTTTGGTCTAGAGGAAAAGACAGAAAGACAAAGAGGTGACTTTTGAAGAGTGTGATGTGAGACAAAACCAGGGTTTTATGGGAACAGAGGGGAGACACCTAGACCTGGTCTGGAGGTCAGGGGACACTTCTGGATTAAATGATGTTTGATTTGGCAGAGACTTGAAGGTTGAGTAGGAGTTGAAAGGGTTGAGAAAATCATTTCAGCAGAGGAAAGAGTATGTGCAAAAATCTGAAGTTTGGGCAGAGCTTTTCTTTTCAGAATTTGGAAGCAGCTGTGAATGGCTGGAGCTTAATGTAAGAAGAGAAAAAAGGTCATGAAGAGATAGAGAAATAAAAAACAAAAAACAAAAAACAAAAAAACAAACAACAATAGAGGCATAGAAGCCAACAGGGCCTCTTATGTTGTATTAATGTTGCTGGATTTTATCTTGAAGATATATAGAATAATTTAAAGTGTCTTAGGCAAGAAAAACATTAATGGTAACATGATCAGAGTCACATTATAGAAGCAATGTGAATCGACTGGAAGAGGGCAGGAATAGATGCAGGGAGAACAGTTGGAGGTAGAAAGTACTGAATTTCATTGGTAGAAAGTACATGCTTTTTTCCACGTTTTAATATTTCTGAAATCTGGATACATTTTATCATTAATGGCAATGATAGTTTAACTGCCATTAATGGCAATGATAGTTTTTATTGTCTTTTTTTAGTTATATAAAAAGTAATGTTGCAGCTGACCAACAATAGCAGCATAGATTCAAGTGACCCAAGTCAGGAATGATTATATCCTTGAACAAAATAGTAGCATTGGGGTTGAAGAAAAGTAGCTGTGAAGTCAAGATGTATTTTGGTGTTGAATCATCAGAATCTGATGACTGATTACACTTGGGTACATGAGGTTGAGGAAGAAATTGGTATCAGCTCCTATTTTTTCAGCTTTTGGGCAGCTGTGGAGGTGGTGACTCCATTTATTGAGAAAAAGATCTCAGTAGGGTTGGGGGAGGGAGGGAAAAGTATGGGAAAGGGGAAATAAAAAGTACAGCTCTGCACTTAGTGAGTGTGAGAGTTCTGGGGACCATCCAGGTTAGAGCACTCCTTCAGCTTTTGTTTCTACACCTCTATTTATGAAAAACATCTGAACAAGAAATGCAGGTTTTTCTCAAATGTTCCTTGATTAGCACACCCAAGAAATAAACACAGTTGCATTGGACTGCCAGGGAAGCAGCTTCTGTTCAAATGCTACTGTATCTTTTTTCCATTCCTGTCTTAAGAATCCCTAAACCATGAACTCTAATATTGAAGCCTTCTAGATTTCTCTGAAGAAAAGTCCAATCTTCTCTGTCCTGGATACTGCACATCTTCTAGATGATGTTTATTTTCAGAGTAACCTCGTCATTTTATGGAAAAGGAGCAAAATTCCAGATCTGAACACTTGGCACCTTGGAGCAGCAGTTTTTTGGGGCCAACCTAGAAAGCCCCCTGTTCAAAATACTACACCCAAGGGAATGGACCATTATTCTCCTCCTTCCAGCTGCTTCTTTTCTGAGCCAAGAGAGAGAAGGAAAACTGGATTCAACATCAAAATCAAAGGGCCAACCACAGGGCATTTGCTGGCTTCTGAGAGCAAGTGAATCCTCTCTGTGTGGTTCCCCATCTTACAGGAGCTTCCTCAGATTTCTTTTAGAGATTTCCCTGCTATATTATTCTGAATTCAAATAGCGGCAAACACAGCTTCAGTATCATCATTAACTTAAGGGGTGTCAGTCAGTTTTTGCTTAAATGACCCTGGGAGACCCTTGGAAATTAGGCCTAGCTCAGGGACCTCTAATTCACACCAGCTGAAATAACTTGAAACACCTTGAGAAACCTTTTTTCTTCTTCTCACTAGCCTATCTGGTCTAGAAAAAAAAGATAATTGAGCTGGCATTCAGGATGTCAGGGTTCTAATATTGCCTTGACTTTGAGCTGGTCACTTTCCCTATTCTGAAACTCAAGGCCACCAATGAAAATAAAATGAGTAAAATGATGCTCAACCAATCTGGTTTGCTGAGTAGTTGGAAGGATCAAATAAGTTTATCTATGAGACGACCTCTGATAAAATGTGAACACCATATAAGTATAAATGAAACAGGGACAGCCCCTCATAACCATATCAGAATTTCCAACCCTTACCCCAAAGCCCTATTCGACATCCACAGAGCCCTCAAAAGCCCGGAGCCTCCTCAGCATGACCGGAGCAGGCATATGCGTGCACTACAGCAGCACCTGCAGAGGTTGAGCTCCACTACACAGAAAGGAGGATGAGTGCCTGTTAAAGTGCTTGGTAGCCTATACAAGAGGTATCTGATGCTAAGGGTTCAGGAGTAATTTTATAGGGAGAGATAAGGAAGAGTCATGAACAGTTTTTCTCTTTCTCTGATCTTTCCACTGGTCCTTCAATGATATACCTCAATCCTGGTCTTTGAAGTTATGTAAGTAAGACTTTCCAGCAAATTTCTCTCAAATTTGGGCTGCTGAAATTTGGGTTCCTGAATTTTGCTGCTAAGGAGGTGTTGAGCTCTTTATGACAATCAGTTTCTGTGGCATGAGATCACGAATTCAACAATGGAATGTATCAGAAAGGAAAATAGTTTCTTGTGTGTAGAAACATGCCCTATAGCAAATTGGTTAACTTCATTTTAAACTGGACCCTTTTCTTCTTGAAAGTAATAAAGCCTCTGAAATGATTGCACTTGGCAAGAAGTTCTCTTCTGTCATTTACAGCAGTGGAGAATTCACAGAGTAAATGAATTACTTTGGTTTTCAATAAAAATGTTAATATCTACCTTAGATGTGAACAAAGGACACTGTATTTCAATAATAATATGATCAAATCCACAAGGGCTGAGAAAGACTGAGTGCATGGAGCTTAGTGCCACTCAATTCCAGAGAGAGAGAGAGAGAAGGGGGATGGGGTGAGCATGGGAGCACCAAGAAGTCTTTGAGATATGAAAGCCTTTAGGGAAACTCAAACTATGCAAAATGAGATTAAGAAGAGAGCAAATCAAACTGCTGTGATTCAACAATAGCAGGCAATGCCGTCTTGTAGTTTTCTCCCCAGGAGAAAGAGGTGGCTGCATAAGTCTTTGTTCCCTGACTCAGATATGTAGCCCTCTGAAAATTCTCTTTAGCCCTTCTCTCAGAAGACATGAGCAAAACTTCAGAAAGCAACTCTTTTCAACCGCTTAAAATGCACGTGGCCTTTTTAAAGAAGACTGGCACATGGCGAACTCCTCACACCTAGCAGCATTATGTATTTTGTATGTCAAGATTCAAAATTCCCACCAGCAAAATAACAACAAAAGGTGATACATGCCGTGTTAATAATATAGCAGAGAGACTTGTCTGCACGAGATTCTGATGGAATCACTTTTTTCTATAGAGAGTTATTGATAATAGCTACCATTTAATAAGCACTTGCTATGTATCAGGCACTGTGTTAAAAACATTCACAGGTTTGAATAGAAGGGACTAAGGGACTATGTGCAGGGAGGACTTATTTGAGTCTGACTCTGTCACTCTCAGGAGCACAGATTTCAAAGAGGAGCCCACTAATAAGGCATCAATCTCTGGGGCTATCCCCACTTATATAGGACCTGGGTGTCTCCAGAGCCCTCAGGAGCCCCTCTGTATGGGGTGACATCCACCCTGGTGTTCTATGAGATCCTACT
>JAQZBX010066274.1:0-16062 GCA_029593785.1 Cabassous unicinctus
TATCTTTCTGTCTAGCTCCCTCCAGCTTGATGCCCCAAAGGCTTCAATTCCGTGGGCTCCCAGAACAGCTTCCTCAGGGAGGATCTTGGTCCCAATCAGCTGTCTTTTGTGAGAGAGATGGTGAGTGCCCACTTAAACTGACAGCATCTTGCCTGAAGATTCCTCTAAAAGTTTAATAAACAAAAATCAGAATTATTTGGTAATGGAAATGCAGTCAACAGTAAATCTTAATAACTTAGTGACTAAAAGCATAGACATAGGAATTGTTTTAATTTCCTAGGTTGCTGTAAGGAGCTACCATGAAAAGCATTTGCTTAAATAATGGAAATTTATTAATTTACAATTTGAGGCAGAAAAAAATTCAAATCAAGGCATCATCAAGGTCATGCTCTATTTACAAAGACTGGTGATCCTTGTTCCTCTGTCACATGGCAAAGCATATGGCAGCATTTGCTGGTCTCTCCCTTCTCTTTCAGGTTTCATTGATTTCACCTTATTTTACCCATGGCTTTCTCTCTCTGTATTCACAATTTATTAAGGACTCCATTTACAGAATTAAGAACCATCCTGAATGAAATAGGTCATACCTTACCTGAAGTAGCCTCACCAAAAGATGCTACTACAATGGGTTTGCCCACATAAAACTGGATTAGATTTTAGAATATATTTTGCTGGGGTGAATACCACTTCAAACCACCACAAGAGTGCATAAAGCATTAAAAGTTTTATAAGGAAAGGCTCCTAGATTGTGAAATAGGGAATGGCAGGTTACAATCTTCTTCCAGAAACTTTGGGAATGTAGGCAGGTTTACCTGACAGAAGGGAAACCAAAGGAACATGAAGGCAATTGGAGAAGGCAGCTAAAGAAGGATCATCCAGTTGGCTAGAAGGAAAGGAAATCCATGTGAAATAGGGCACTCAAGCTGGCTCTGAGAGTGAGGAAAGCCCTTCACTTCCTCCTGGAGACCAGGGAAGCATCCTTTTACCCAGCAGACTCTTGAGGTGGGGGACTGCAGAGCAAATATTTGTGGGTCCCAGCACCTAGGCGACTCAGTGAAACAGAGATATAAGGAGGAGGGTAGATAAGAAGGGTGGACCAGAAAAATAAAATGATAACAGGTGGCACTGAAGCAGCTCCAGGGAGAGTGGAAGGGGGAGCTGATCAGGAAAACTGTCACAGCCACCTACCCTGAGAGAAAGAAGAACTGGGTCTGTGACGGGTTCACTGACAGGGTCCTAACAGCCCAGCAGAGTGGGAAGCATGGAGAAAAATTCAGCAAACTATCAAAAGTAAAACAGGCCTGAAGGTAAATGGGGCAGCTAAACACAGATGACAAGCCATTAGATGCCTTCAGAAACCTAACCTAATTGGTGGAATGTGTGTAGCTCTGGTTAAACTCTTGCTTTGCATAAATGAGGTTCCAGGTCCAATTCCCTTTGCCTTCTTTTAAAAAAAAGCTTAACTAACTTGGGTTTAGGGGTGCAGAGAGTCACCCCAGAACTGTAGGGAGAAGGAATTAAAGGACATGCAGCCTTGGGACAGGGAATTAAGGCAGGATTTATTTTTAATTTATTTTACTTGTTATTTTTATTTTTTATTCTGTATTCCTTTTTCTACACCTGGGGAGGTCATACTGCAAGCTTATTGATTGGTGAGCAGTGGTAGTATGAGACAATTGTTAGTGACTTGAGAGGGAAGGCTGTTTTCTCTGAATTTTTCTTTTTTTTATTATTTTGTTTTCCTTATTTTCCTTTTTTTTCCTCCTTAGATACCTTATTTCTTTTTTTATTTCTTTATTTCCTCTTGTGTTGTTTTTCTTTCATCCCCCCTTCTCTTGTTTGGTTCTCACATTCTTTCTTCTCTTCTCATCTTCATTTTATTATATTATGTTTTTCCTGATTCTTTATTTTGTTTAATTCCATATTTTTAAATTCTTAATCCTTTTTAAGGATTAAAATTAATCCTCTTTTTAGAAGATTTTTCACTTTTATTACTTACTGTTTTTTTTTCCTTTACTTCCTGGTTGATTTCTATTCCTTTTCCACCATTTATTATTATTATTATTATTCTGTTATTTTTTCCCTTTTCTATGATCTTAATTTTTTTCATGGGCACACAGACAACTACAAGGATATAGAAGAAGTTGAACCAAGTGTCAAAGAAGAACTTAACAAAAAGTAAAAGAAAATAAAACCCAAGTTAGAAAGAGAAGCTAACCATCTGAATAAGTCCATCATATAAAAACACACCTACACAGCAGCAAAAACTTATAAGCCATACTAAGAAACAGGAAGACATGTCCTTGTCTAATGAACAAACTTAAAAACAAGAAAAGATCCAGAATGTGGAAAAACTAATGAAATATGTCCAAATAAATATCATGAATCAGCTTAATGATGTGAAAGATGAGATAAAGGGTATTAAAAAGACACTGGGAGAACATACAGAAGAAATTTAAAGATTAATAAAAAGATAAAATTTTCTGATGGTGATGGAAGGCACAGTGGAAGAAATTAATATTACATTGAATGTACATAACAGCAGATTTGAATAGGCAGAGGAATGAATTAACGAAGTTGGAGATAGTACATCTGAAATCATGCAAACAGTAGAACAGATGGATAAAAAGAGAGAAAAAATTCAGCAGTGACTCAAGGAATTGAATGACAGTGCAAAACACACAAACATATGCATTATAGACATCCCAGAGGGGTAAGAAAAGAGAAAGGGGGCATAAAGAGTGTTTGAGGAAATAATGGCAGAAAACTCTTTTGAAGGATACGGATGTACATGTATAGGAAATTCAGTACACTCCAAACCATATTAATCTAAACAGGCCTACCAGGAGATACATACTTACAAAATCATCAAGCACTCAAGACCAAAAGAGAATACTAAAAGCAGCAAGAGAAAAGAGATATATCACATATAAAGGAAGCTCAATAATATTGAGCAATGATTTCTTAATGGAAACCATGGAGGCAATAAGCCAGTGGTATGACAGAGTTAAGAGGCTAAAAGATAAAAATATAAACTGCCAACTAAGAATTCTATATTGGATAAAGCTGGCATTCAAAAATGAGGGAGAGTTCAAAATATTCACGTATAAACAGAAATTAAGAGAATTTGTTACCAAGAAACCTGCTGTTCAAGAAATAATAAAGGGAATTCTTTAGGTTGAAAGAAAAAAACAGGAGATAGAGAGTTGGAGGAGAGTGTAGAAAGAATAGTAATAATAACTAAAAAGATAAAAAGAGAAATAAAAACAAAATGTGACAAATATAAACCTAAAGGAAAAATGGCCAATGTAAGTACTTCCTTGATAGTAATAACACTAAGTATTCATGGATTAAACTCTCCAATCAAAAGACACAGATTGGCAGAATGAATAAGGAAATATGATCTATCTATACACTGTCTACAAGAAACTCACGTTAGACCCAGGGATACAAGGAGGTTGCAAGTGAATGCTTGGAAAACTATTTCTCATGAAAACAATAACCAAAAAGGGGCAAGAGTGGTTCTACTAATATCAAACAAAATAGACTTTAAATAAAAAACTATTGTAAAAGACTGAGAAGTACACTATATATTAATAAAAGGTGTAATCTATCAAGAAGAAAGAAAAATTGTAAACTTTTATGCACATAATCACAATTCATCAAAATAAATTAGGCAAATTTTGGAATAACTAAATAGAGAAATAGTGTCTCTACAATTATAGTGGGGGATTTAATGCACCATTATACCTTGACAGAGGGTTGATTAAGAAACAAAGGCAGTGAATAATATATTAGGGGAACTAGAACTAATAGAGATATACAGAACATTTCACCAAAAATACAGCAGGATTTACATTATTCTTGAGCACACATGGATAATTCTCTAGTATAGACCACATGCTTGGTCACAGAACATGTCTCAATGATTTTAGAAAGATTGAAATTGTTAAAAGCAATTTCTCTGGCCACGAAGTAATGAAGCTGGAAATTAATAAGGGGCAGAGAACCAGAATAGGCAAAAAGATATGGAAATTAAAAACACATTCTTAGAAAATCAGTGGGTCAAGAAAGAAATTGCAAAAAGAATCAGTAGCTACCTTGAAATCCATGACAATGGGTAAAGAACATATCAAAATCTTTGGGATGCTGCAAAAACAGTGCTGAGATGGAAATTTATAGACATAAATGCTTACATTAAAAAAGAAAATGAACTAAAATCAAAGACTTAACTTCATACATGGAAGAAATAGACAAAGAAAAACAAACTAATCCAAATCAAGCACAAAGAAGGAAGTAATGATTATAGAAGAAAAAAAATGAAATTGAGAATTTAAAAAAAGCTAGAGAAAAATTTTTTAAAAAGTTAGTTTTCACGAAGATCAACCAAATTAAACACATAGCTTGACTTAAACAGAACAAAAGAGAGAAGGAGCAAATAATAAAATAATAATGAGAGAGGATATCACCACTGATCCCACAGAAATGAAGAGTAACATAGGAAAATACATTGAAAAAATTGTAGGCTAATGAGATGGAGATAGATAGTGTAGCAATTTGGCTGTTAGATATAGTTATGCATTCCAAAAATAGATATTGGATTATGCTTGTAAACTGGTCTGTTCATCTAGGTATGATTAAGTTATGATTAGGGATTTGATTGGGCCATGTCAGTTGGGTATTGAGCCCCACCCCTTGGTGGGTGGGGTCTCAAAGATAAAAGACATGGCAAGGGACAGAGTTGGAGGGTTTTCATTGGAGTTCTAATGTTGGATTCTTGAGCTGGACCTCCAGGAAGTAAGAAAGCTTGGTCACGAGGAAGGAAAGGAGGTCCCAAGAAAAGAGATGAGCCATTTGCCTGATAGTTCACAGCTGGCCTTGTGGAGAGAGGCAAAGCCTAGAGAGCCTCATGGTCTACAGCTGACCTTGTGGAGGAAACAGAGGAGCTGAGCCTGGAGAGAAATGGAGCCCTAGGAATAGAGGAACCCAAGAAGTCTGAAAACTGGCAAATGTCAGCAGCTGTCTTGCTCCAACACATGGCAACAGACTTTGGTGAAGGAAGAAACTTATTTTCTATGGCCTGGTAACTGTAAGTTTTTACAGCAAATAAATACCCTTTATAAAAACCAACCAATTTCTAGTATTTTGCATCAGCACCCCTTTGCCTGACTAATACAGGTAGCTTAGATTAAATGTAAATATTTCTAGAAACACACAAATAACTTACATTGAGAAAGAAGGAATTAATGAACTCAACAGATCAATCAAAAGTAAGGAGACTGATTAGTTATAAAAACCCTCCCAAACAAGAAAATCCCAGTACCAGATGGCTTCAAGGGAGAATTCTACAAAGAATTCTGGAAATAACTAACACCAATCCCTTCTAAATTTTTCAATAAAATATAAGTGGAGGGAACCTAACTCATTTAATTATGTCAACATCACCCTAATGCCAAACCCACATAAAATTGCCACAGGAATAGAAAATTAGAGACATATGTCTAATGAATGTAGATGCTAACATCCTAAACAAAACATTTCTTAATCATATTCACCAACACATCAAATGAAATATGTATCATGATCAAGTGGCCTTCATCCCTGGTATGCAAGGAAGTTTTAACATAAGGAGATCAATTGATGTAATATACCACATTAACAGATTGAAAGAAAAAAATCACATGGTCATCTCTATTGATGCAGAAAAAGCATTTGAAAAAATACAGCATCTTTTCTTCATAAAAACACTTCAAAAGATAGGTTTATAAGAAAACTTCCCCATCATGATAAAGGGTATATATAAATAACCCTCAGGTAACATCATATTCAATACTGAAAAGCTTAAAGATTTCCCTCTAAGATATGGAACAAGACAAGGATGTCCACTGTCACAACTTTTATTTAACATTATTGTAGAAGTACTTGTTCGAGCACTTAGGCCTGCAAAAGACAAGAAAGTCATCCAAATTTGAAAGGAAGAAGAAAATATTTCACTATTTGCAAATGACATCATCTTATATGTAGGAAGCCCTGAAAAATCTACAACAAAAGTTCTAGAGTGGATAAATGAGTTCCGTAAAGTGGCAGGATATAAGATCAATACACAAATTCAGTAGCATTGTTGTACAGTAATAGCAACCTTAGGAGGAAATCAAGAAAAATTTCCATTTACAATTGTAACTAAAAGAACCAAATATCTAGGATAAACTTAAGTAAAGATGTAAAAGACTTGTACATAGACAAATTCACAATGTTGTTAAATGAAATCAAAGAAGAGCTAAATAAATGGGATAATATGCCCTTTTAATGGATTGGATGAGTAGGCATCATTAAAATGTCTGTCCTACCTAAATTAATTTACAGATTTAATGCAATCCCAATATGAATGAAAACAGAATTTTTTACTGAACTGGAAAAGCTAATTATTAATTTCATTTGGAAGGAATGTGACCCTCATTAGCCTAAAAGATATTGAAAAACAAAAATACATATTTGGAGAAATCACACCACCTGTCTCCAAAAAATACTACAAAGCTCCAATGGTCAAAACTGCATGGTATTGGCACAAGTATAGACATACTGACCAATGGAACTGAATTGAGTTTTGATATAGGTCCTCAAATACAGTCAACTCATATTTGACAAGTCCACCAATTCCACTCAACTGGGTCAGACTGTCCTCTTCAACAAATGGTGCTGTGAGAACTGGATACCCATATCTAAAAGAGTGAGAGAGGATCACCATCTCAGGCCCTATACAAAAATTAACTCATGATGCATCAAAGATCTAAATATAAGAGCCAAGGCTATAAAGGTCCTAGAAGATAATGTATGGAAGAATCTACAAAATTTTGTATTAAGAAATGTTTCATAAACTTTACACCAAATACTTGAATAAATTGAAAAAATTAGACTGTAAGTCCTGCTCAAAATTAAAAAGTTTTGAACTTCAAATTAGTTTATCAAGAAAGTGAAAAGACAACCTTCCAAATGTGAGAAAATATTTGGGTACCACTTATCTGATATGGGTTTAATAACCAGCTTATATAAGTAATCCTACATCTCAAAAATGCAAAGACAAGCAACACATTTTAAAAAATAGACAAGAGATTTGAATAAACACTTTTCCAAATAGGAAATACAAATGGCTAAAAAGCACATGAAATGATGCTCAACATCACAAGCTATTAGGGAAATGTAAATCAAAACCAAAATGATATGTCATCTTACACCTACTAGAGTGGTGGTTATTACAAGACAGAACTACAAGTGTTAGAGAGGATGTGGAGGAAAGGGAACCCTCATCTGCTGGTGGTGGGAATGTAGAATAGTGCAGCCATTGTGGAGGAGGTTTGGCAGTTCTTCAGGAAGCTAAATGTAGAATTGCCATATGATCCATTATGCCCATTGCTGGGTATATATCAAGGAAAATTGAAAGAAGGGACATGAACTGATGAATGCACACCAATGTTCATAACATCATTATTCACTATTGCCAAAAGTTGGAAGCAACCCAAGTATCCATAAATAAATAAATGGATAAGCAAAATGTGGTATATACTTGTAATGGAATATTACTCAGCTGTAAGTAAGAATGAAGTATTGACACATGCAACAATATGGATGAATCTTGAAGACCTTATGTTGAGTGAAATAAGCCAGTCAGTAAAGGACAAACATTGCATGACCTCACTTATATGCCCTAAGCATGTTGAGCAGACTCACAGAAATAGAGTAACGAATATAGATTATCAGTAACAGAAATGCAGTAGAAAGCGGTGTGCTGATGTTCAGTCTGGGCAGAATAAGATATAATTGGATGGTTCGGCTGGAGATGAGAATGATAGTGGTGCACAGATTTGAGTGTGTTTGACAGTGCTAGAATGTGAGGTGAGCAGGATGGAGGGAATTGGGTTGGGCTATCCATGGAACTGTGGGGAGGGCTTGTAGAAGGAATTGGTGAACTCTGGGAATTTGTAGGTCTGTGGTTGAAACTACAACATTTGGGAATGTTGTTTTGGTAAATATGGCAATGGAAAGAGACTGGGGCAGGGTGCCAGAGATGGGGGGGATATGTGGGAAAGGGTACATCTAGCACATGCTTCTGTAGAATATGTATGTGTTCATCATGTCATAGGGTGTTATCTCAGTCGATGGAAACCCAAACAATAAAAAAACTTAATATTTAACTCCATTCCAAGCTATTTCCTCTATGTTCTCAAATAGAGGGACAAGAAGCTCTAGAGCACATAGTTAGTAACTAATAAAAGAAAAGACACCCAGTATGCCAAGCCCTCAATATTAATGCATGTAACTATGAACCTTACCTTGAAAAATTGAAACTAAGTGGTTACTATAGGTTCCAAGGCATGTAGGAGGGAAGAAAGGGATAAACATTTTGGAGGCATTGGAGTTTTCTGCATGCTTTTGCAATGGCAGATACAGGCCATTATACATTTTGTCAGAACCTTTAAAAATGAATGGTGCAAAATGTAAAGCATAATGCAACCAATTGACCATAGTAGCAATGCTTCAATATTTGTTCATCAATTTTTAACAAATGTACCATACTCATGTAGTATGTTATTAGCAGGGGAGGGTGTGGGGGGAGAAGAAGGAAGCATATGGGTATTCCCTATATTTTATATGTGACTTTTCTGTAACCAATAGTTGAAGGGGAAGATCATTAACAATCCTTCCCCAGATCTCTTGCTACTAGTCAATTTTATAGTTGGGAGACACTGGATACTGCATGGGAATCAAAGGGTTGTGCCATTGAGCCCAGTTGAGTGCTGAATGGTCTCATCCATATGCCAGATAATATGGAGGCAGAATTGTCCCCTGTTGCTGCTGCACCTCTGCCATCTTGGTGGTGGCTCTATTCAGGGCATTATGAAGGAGGGAGCCTGTAGGAAAATGTTTCACATAATACCATTATTCCTTATTAAGTTTAATAAGTTTAGCTCCATTTTTGGTAGAGGCAAACTAACTAGGTCACATGGTCTTTTCTTGCCACTACAGGCATTTTTCTGTATTAGGCATCTGCTTAAAGGTATTAATCATCATTAAGTGTTAGGGTCTTGCCTCTGTTTTCAATCTCTCTGCCAGAGGACTATGAGCAGTACCTGGGGAATTATTTTGCTATGAAATGTCCTTGGGTCAGGCTTTTTGCTCTTCCAGAAAGTCATTCTGCCCAATTGACCAACTTGTTCACTGTGCCAATTTATCTACTGCTTTGTGTTAAAATGATCAATGTGGTGGTTTAGAGCTGAATGTAATACATTCTTGTGCATGTGCATCCATTGTAAATAAGAACTTTGATGAGGTTGAGTTAAAATGTGGCCCATCTCAATAAAGTTAAGTCTTAATACTATTACTGGAGTCTTTCATAAGTAGAATGAAACTCAGACAGAAGAGAGAAAGAAAGCCAAAGAGGAAAAAAGAAGCTGAAATTCAATGGAACACAGAATAGAGTGGAGAGTCGAAGAGAGGCTACCATATGCATTGCCATGTGACACAGGAGCCTAGGGTCAAGAATCAGTACTGGCCGGCCCCAGAATGTCAATCTTCAAAAATTAATCATCATCTTGATGATGCCTTGATTTGGACTTTTACCAAGTCTCATAACCCTGAGTTAAAATATTTCCATTGCTTAAGGCAGCCCATTTCATGGTATTTACTTGAGCAGCAAAAAGAAACTAAAATGGTCAGTTAGGACAAGGAGCCAAACTAAAACTAATAATGAAGACTTTATGCATGAGTAGAGGCTTGGAACTATATACCCCAGAATAACATGTCCTTAAACTTAATCTATTCATGTGGATGATAATTCATTATAAATAGTACCTTTTGATGAGGCTATTTCATTTAAAATGTTAGCCCAATATCAACTCATGACAGTTCTTAATCTTATTACTGGAGTCCTTTATAAACAGAGTAATTGAGACATGCAGGGAGAAAACCACAGGAAGCAGCCAGATGCTACACACCAACTGAAGTGAGAATCCAGGTGAGACTTCCATATGCATTGTCATGGGGCATAAAAATCACAGACAAAGGATCACAGCTAGCCAGCCCCAAACAGCCACAGTCTTCTGGAAGAAAGCATCACCTTGATCATGCCTTGATTTTGGACTTCTCATAAATAGTGAGGGATGATAGTATATATCTTGTTATAACTTACAAAATTGTGCAGAAAAGAGTGCAAGCTACAATGTAAACTATAGTCCATGCTTAGTAACAATGCTCCAAAATGTGTTCATCAATTGTAACAAATGTACCACACTAATGAAGGATGTTGTTAATGTGGAAAATGTGGGAGGGACAGGGAGTTGGGCATATGGGAATCCCCTATATTTTATGTTACATTTATGTTATATAAGTGTCTTTAAAAAATAAAATGTATATATATTTTTAAAAAGATAAAGAATCTTTCACCACAGAATTCACTGTGTTATTCTCATGAACTATAACATGTATATAAAATACTAATACAGCATATCAATAACCAGGTGAGTTGAGGGAAAATTACAGCAAATGTAAAATATTGTTTAGAGTTATTAGTAAAGTTTTGATGATGTTCTTTCATAGTTTGTATCAACTTTGTCACAACAATACAAGATATTCGTGGTGGGATAAGGTAGGGGAGCCTTGTATGATGATATAAATGTTTACTTTGTAAGTTCACAACTTTATACACTTATTATTTATGGATGTTCATGTATGAATGGTAAACTTCAATTTAAAAAAAAGTTTAAAAAAGAAAAAGAAGCTGATTCCCCAGTTCTTCATTTTTCTTCACAGAATTGAACTGGCCAGGGGTCAGATGACAGTCAATGAATATGGGGGAAATTATCTTACTGTTAAAAAATGCAGATAAAAAATTTCCTGCCCCCCCTTTTTTTTTGCTGAGGGGAGGTGGTAAATAGATAGAGGGAGAGGGGAAGGGCTAAGAGTATAAAAGAACTGAGTCAGCATGGGGAAAATTCACCTCAGACAAGTTCCCACAATAAGGTCATCATTGCAGGGGCAACAGGAAAAATCTCAGTCATAGACCCAGTTAAGAAGTCCACTGCAGGGAAGCACCTGGTTTACAAATGCAGGTATGTGTATATGTTTTTTTGGCCCAAGATTCCTAGCCAAGGATTCTGGACACCCTCCCAAAAACTGTAATGCACTGACTGTTTACCATGCTTGATGTGGGGAGGTCAGCTTTTTCTATAAATTTGCCAGACAAAGCTTTGAAACTAATATAGTCATGGATGAAAGATTACACACAGAATTTTGGCCAAGAGCTAGGTTCCTCAATTCTTAACATATGTATGATAAATGATAATTTAAATATTTCATCCAAATTTTTAATATTTTTTATAATTTATCATTTAATCATATATTTTTGACCTGTAATTAGCTGCATACAATTTGAAAATTCATTATTTCCTTACAAATTGAAATATTATGTGGATACTTCTGTTACCTCTTTGAATAATTTTCTTTGACACTACCTCATATGATAGAGTTAGGTACTTATATGTTATTAACATTTTCACATAATTTTTGGGTCTTCTATTAGTTGTATATATTTTACAAATTCATAAATGATTTTCTACTTTTTAAATTTGGTATGTTGCTTCTTTGCTTATATTGCTCTTTTTGGCAATAGTGCCTTGCAAGTCAATTACCCCATGACTTTCTATTAAATTTCTATGTGGAAAAACAGCTTTAATTTCTTTAGACATAGGTGTGAGGACTGTTTTCTCATGGGAAACAGTTACAAGATTAACAGTGAAAGCACTATAATTCTCCTCAGATGGATGTGGAGTGGCTGATTCCTCAGGGTACAACTTTATAGGTATATATGGCAAAGAAGATTCAGAAGAATCTTAGGTTTTGATATCCCCAAATCACCATTTGAACTCCATATTTCCCCATTCCAGTATTCAGTAGTCCATTCCATCCTAAACAATGTCCTAACTTTTAACAATAGATATATCAAGGTTGGGAATTCAATTCATTTTGTAAATAAACCACTGGCTCAATGAGACTCTGCATCTGATTTCAGAAACCTCCTGACTGTAGCTACAAGATAAGAATTTCTTTTATGTCTCACAAAGAAAGAGAATTTGTGGACCTGTCCTTCCTGAAGTGAATGAAATTGGAATTTGAACAACTGGGCTTCTCCGTTCTTTTCCTGTAATGACTTTATCCAATGCTTTTAAGAATCACCAGCCAAAATCATTATATCTTTTAATTTCACAAAAATCTGATAAGTTATCAAATACACTGTCACCTGAGCCATTCCTCTTTTAACCTTTTGAGAAGTGTCCAATGTTGAAAATTTGCATATCTCTATAAAACTAACTCCATGGACTCTCAATTCTCTCTTGATCATTGGAAATGGAGTTACTAGTGCATTTTAATATAAGTAGATTAAGAACCAATTCTCAAAGATCTTGATGGAGAGGTGATGTATGGGAATTCTGCACTTTATGCCTAATTGTTTTGTAAGCTCATAACATCTCTAAATTTAAAAAAAAGAGAAAAAAGAACCAGTTCCCAAATCCCCAGAACCAACTTAGAAATATCATCCTGAAGATTCTGTATCTGAAGAAAACAGATTTTTCTTACCTGAACACACAAGAGGAAAATATTACATGGCTAAGATGAGAAATGAGGCCATCACAAACTTAAAGATACTTTAGCAGAAAAGAAATATTAAAATTAAAGGAATTGAAACAGCCTAATAATAACTATTGCCTAAGGATTACCTCCTGGAAACCTCCTTTTTACTCAAATGTGACATTTCTCTAAGCCCAACTTAGAAAATGAACACACGTACTTTCCCCCCATCATGGGACATGACTCCTGGGATGGGCCTCCCTGGCACTCGGGATTGCTACCAAGTATCAGCCAGCAATGAATTTGGAAAAAGACTTTGAACAAAAGGGGGAAACATCAAATACAAAAGAGTTTTTATGACTAAGAGAATTCAAAATGAGTCGGGAGGTCATTCCAGAGGTTATACTTATACGTGTGTCAGGCAGAGCTCACTTACTGCCACTGTCAGCAAAGCCTCAAATAGGGGGACTTCTGAGGGTTCTAAAGCCATCCAGACACTATATTCAAGGCACACAACCCTGTGAAATTAGCACCCTGTCAGTGGATCTTGCCTTGAAATATACGACAACCTGTTTCCCCAATGTAACAGAGCTATATTTATTTATAATTTCCATACACATTATTTAATTGAGCCTATATTTAGCATTATAACCATTAAATATATGTCTCAGAGACTTAGATCTTCAGTCTGTTCATATCCTGGTTGAGCCCTGAATCTAAGCAGAATTGCAGCCATCACCTTCTTTCCAGGTCATCAGACTAACCCAGGAAAACTGATGAAATGATGATGATCGACAATTCCAATACCAAAGATCAGAGCGAAACTACAGCTGCAAGCAAAATATTTCCTTCCTTCAGCTCCATTAAATCTAAGCCCTGTCTCAATCTGAGGCAGAGTGGACATCACCATTTCCAAATCCTCGAGGTTGAGAAATGCTCAAACATAAAAGGGGAATGGAACCATGGACAAAGTAAACATCTTAATATTGTAATGAAGAAAGAATATGTAGCATTGTTATGAAGATTGTGGTTTCCAGAGGTTCTGAGGGGAGAAAGGATATTGGCAGAATATAAGGCATTTTAAGAGCATAGAAATTAAGTGAAAACCACAATATAAATTATAGACCTTGTTAGTAGCAAGGCTTCAATATTTAATCATCAATTTTAACAAATATATCACACAATTGTAAAATGTTATTAATTGGGGAAGATGTGGGGGGGTGGGATATATGAAAATACCTTTCTTGATATAGCTTTTCTGTAATCGACAATCTCTTTAAAAATAAAGCTTATTAAAAAAAAATAAAGGAAAACTTAAAGATCCTAACCTGGAGACAATCCATTTAAAATTTAGTTTTGATTTGATTTTTAGATTTTTTTTTGTCTTGGGAAGTATAACATTTTTCAAATGAACTTCAGAAATTATTCTAATAGGAGTAGCGTGGGTAAGATAGTAAGATGAGTACAGTAATATCATGAAATCAAATTAAGATGTTACAAAATATAATCCAATAATAATGTAAAGACAATCAGAACTTTACAAACAGTATTTGAAAATTGAATAGAAAAGTGAAGACATGAGTAAGAAATACTGCTTAAAGGAGTGGGAAGTTTGGTGACATTAAATATAATTTTTAAGGAAGAAAGAATAATAATTACTTCCAGATATGGATCTAAGGTGCCATGTTTTATTTATAAAGCTTGAAAAGAAATATAAATTTTGATGAAGCAACTGTGTATTCTAACTAGTCGATCTTAACAAATTCATAACTGTAAAAGAAATAGAATATTTTATCAAAAAAGATGAAATTTATTGTTCCTGAAGAAATGAAAAACAAAATAGAATAAACACCTGTTAGCATATTTCATTGCAACTATAAGTACAGGATTGAACCAAAAGACAATGGTCTAAAATGAGTTCATATTGCAGGAATTGGCAGAGGGCAGTGCCAATAGTGGTAGGGTGAACTGTTCAGCAATTCGATAAAACCCAACAGGACCATGTCAGTATGAAGAAGTAGATGCTTTGTATCAGTGTATTAAAATTGTTTTCGTGATCAGTTGGAGTAATTAAGTAGAATTCTCAGATCAGTGAATTATCTAAGATCAGTTTTGTTGTTGCTTAATCATAGACCAAACATCCATGATGCATAATCTTTTCCTCAGAGACAAAGATATCATGAAAAAATGATCAGTAAAAATATAAGTTCCATGTGAACAAGAAATATTACTGGTTTTTTTTTTTAAAGGTGCTGGGTTTCATTTTTGGTTTTGGATTTGATATCTGTTTGATTATTGTACATCTCATGAGTTCCTCTGTGCACTGTAAATTTAGGTCATTAGTTGTTGTTTAGAGATTGTTTTCCATTTGTGCCATCTTCAAACACGTTCTATCACTTCTCTGAAGATAGGGCATATTTTTTTCTGTTTCTCTGAACATTTTTTGTTTTCTCCACTGGTTATTCATTCTGTAATTAACAACAATATTTAAGTCTTTTTATCTTTTAACACTCCATGTTTATAAAACCTGTCCATTACATCTACTTATTTCCCAATAGCCACAGACTTGATTTATAACCCAAGAACTTTATCCTACTAAATATTCCACTGATACTTGCAAAATGCTCTTTAAAACTGATAGTCATTTTCTAAAATCCTTTTCCTGACTCCACAGAAGTTTTAATATAACATCAATAAAACAAATATAATGTATAATGTATACATTGCCTGTATCCATCCTTGCAATGTCCCAAAATGCCCCCATGTTACACTTATTCTTCCCTATCCCTCCCCTCAGAACTTCTGATGGCCACTGCCTTTATTTCAATGAAAAAAGTTCTTCCATTGCTAGAATAATAATAACCTATAGAATAATAAACCTATAGTAGAATAATAAGTCTACTTTAGTCCATTGTTCATTCCCCAATCCTGAAGATTTGGGGATGGTGATGCCAACTGTGTTACTAATTGAGAAGGGCCTTAGATCCCTTGGGGAAGATGGATGGAATTATCTTGCTTACAGTTGCAGACACTCTTTTCCTTGGGATGGGCATTGTCCAACATCATCTCCTTGTGTTTTTAAATAGAAGTAGGCAGATTTGAGGATGTATAGTCCCAAATTTAGAGAATATTCCCTATTCAAAAGTAATTCAGGGTGGCAAATGTACACTCCCACTTTTAAGATCATTGAGTCCAGAAATGAAAAGTTACCATTTCCCTGGCAGAAAGTCAAACTGTGATCACTAAAATGAAACTGAATAAAGGAATATCACTGTACCAGAAATAAGAAAAGTTAACCATGGGAGAAGTGTCATTCTGGTAAAAGCACTGGGCATCCAGGAATTAAGTACCTTGGGGGAATTGAGCTTCATTTTGAATACATAACAAATAATAAAGTACCTGACACTGGAAATGTGTTGTAATTCAGTTTTTAAAGGTGAACCA
>JAQZBX010066275.1:0-10194 GCA_029593785.1 Cabassous unicinctus
ATTATAAAACTTTACTTAGAGACATTTACAGAGACTTAAACCAATCAGAAGATATAGAATTTGCAGTTTACTGTCTTAAATTAAGATGTAACTTCAATTGATCTATAGATACAATGCAATAAAAATCCCAGCAGTGACATTTTATGAAACATGATAAGCTGATTCTAAAATTCATATGAATGAGTAAAAAGGGAAAAAAGAGAAATGGCTGAAAAGAAGGACAAGAAGACTTGACCTGGGATGCAACAAAACTTATTAAGAAGATACAGTAATTAAGAGAGTGCAATACTGGTAAAGATATATGTACATAGGCCTCATGAATAGAGCAGGGAGCTCTCAAAGAGCCCTAAGATTTGTAGAAATTTGGTATACTATTAAGTGAGAGTGGGAAAACAAAGGGCTGTTTGATAGAATGAGCTTCCAAAAGCATCTGTTATTACTAAGGGTTAATCAGCAATGCATTTGAAGACAGACCTTGATGAGACAGGGGAAATATTAAAGTTTTTATGGCTAAGAAATTTCAAATTGAGTCTGAAGTTCATCCCAGATGTAACACTCAGGCAGGTCTCATTCAGACAAAATAAAATGCCACAGTAAACAAAGCCACAAGCAAAACTACTGCTAAGGGCCCTAGGGATGCCCTGACACCACAGGCAAGCCACCCAGCCACCTGAAATCAATACCTCCTCACCAGGCTCTAGCTGAAAATATAGGGACTATACAAAAAGTTATTTCACCAATATAACTTAGATATACTTAGGCACAAATCCCTTAATCATGATGCTTATGTTTGCTTTATTTAAACCTATACTTTTCAATTTACTTGTTAAGAATATTTCTCAGAGACTTAAGACCTTTGGATGGTTCCTATGCCAGTGGAGTCCTGAAACCCAGCAGATATGTGGTCAACTCCTACTCTCCAGTTCTTCAGGCCTGCCCCCTGGACAACTAATGAAATGATGATGATGGACCAGCACCAGCCCAAATAGAAAGCATGTCTTCAACTGCAAGCAAAACAATTCTATTCCTCTACCCCATAATATCTAAATCCCTTCTCAGCCTGAAGCAGTCAGAGTGGATATTGTCCCAAATTCCACAAGATTGAGGAATGAATAAAAATAATGGGGGAGTGTAACTGCTGGCTAAATCAAATTTATTTTTATTGAAGTAATCTTATGTTAACTTAGTAACATGTAACATTGATATAAAAATAAAATTTTAAATTAGAAAGTAAATGTCCATGTGGAAATTATTAAATTACATCACTATCTCATAGCACATGGCCTTCCTCATCCCCACAGATACTAAGGACCTAAATTTCATGACCAATATTAAAAAATCATTGATAGAAATATGGGTATCTTCTCATCTTTGGGATAAAAATGGATTCCTGCAACAAGTCAAGAAATGCTAACCAAAGAAAAGATTAATAAATTTTACTATGTAATTTTAAGAACTTCTATTTTTTATAGACCCTGTAAAGAAAGTGAAAAACCATTTGCAAACCATTACATGATGCTTGCAATTTATGAAACCAACAAAATATAAATAAAAATAATAAAAGGTCATAGAAATTAGTTTAAAGTATGCAAAATTCCCAATAAGAATAGGTGGACACTTTCAGGTACTCACAAAAGAAGGAAATTTATATAGTTAAGAACAAGAAGAAATGTCATTAGTGATAAGCAGAATGCAAATCAAAGCCAAGATTAGACACTATTTTTCACCTACTCAATGTAAGTAGTTAAAATATCTACCAATGCCAAGTTTTGGATAACGTGTATCTTTAGGGTTTTATATATTTCCAATGGGAATGTAAATTGTTTGACTCCAAAAAAGTTGGTTATTTTGTGAGGCTGCATTTCAAATATCTCAAAATCCAGCCATTCCATTCCAAGATGTACACCCAAGAGAAATTCACTCATGCATATTCCAGGAAACATGCAAGAGAATGTCCATTTCTTTACTGTTCCCAGAACAAAACCTAGTTGGGAGGAAGGAAACAAGGTCCTTTAATAGGATAGTGGATGAAATTAACTATGGCATATGACAGAATGGAATATTTCACAAGAAGAAAAACTACAACAATGTTCAAAAGTATGGCTGCATCTTAGCAATATAATATTTAGAGGACAAAAAGATTCAAATATTGGCTAGATCATGGTTATATTTTATAAAGTGTAGCATTAATACATAAAAATATATATTGATAAAACCGTATAAAAATAAGTAATGGAATAACCAACTCAGAATTTAGCTTGGTTGTTTTGAATTTAAGGATTGGAAAGTTAGGATAAGAAAAATCACAGACACATTAGAAAATAGATTCAAAGAAGGGCATTATATTTACAACAAAAGTGGATTTCTTAACAATGAATTTAAAAATTGCATTTACCCACTCAGCCAAAGGCAGATTTGTGTAACCTCAGACCTCCCTAAATGATGCTGGTATGCCTCTGGAATGCAGAGCATGAGAGGCAAGCTCTCTAGAAAGTGGGCATTAAATTGGCAGCTGAATTATGTGAAGAGGGTGGAAGGGGAGACACTGAATTTTTCATGGCCAGATCTGTTCTCAAATTTACAACCAGTTAATTCACTCAATCTCTATGGAGAGAACAAAAAGGTAAGGCATGAAACTAAAAGTATTTATGGAAAATGGTACCTGAAACTGAAGAAGTGGGAAAGATGATTTTCCAACATATAAAATCAGTTCAATGTATTAAACTACCCTAGAAAAGGACAAATATAATCATATTGCTAGGCTAAAAAAATTATTACAGCTCTAGGTTCTATGTTAGAGCTGTAATAAAATGGACAAAATTTACATTAACCAATTCTAAGATGAATCTTTTTGTCTCATTTTAATATCTCTGAAATATGTGTACATGGTATCTTAAAATCAGTTATTTCTTATTATAATTAAATAGCATTTTGCTTTTTTTAGGAGTATATAAAATAATGACACATCTTACAATGACTGGCCTCTTCAATTGAAGAAATTATGAAGAAGTCCAATACAGTCCTAGTAGTAGGTACATAGGACATAGCCTTTCTTTTAAAAATACCCACAATTATTCTGGCAAAAAAAAAATAGTTTATTTGAAAGGAAAAAAGGAGTCATAATCCAACAAGAAATAATTAATTTCCACAAGGACATTGATTTTAAAAAAAAAGTTAAAATTAATAGAATGTATATGAAATATAATTGCAAAATACAGAAATATCTGGCCTATATATATTTTCTACTAGTGCTTCTCAAAGAAACCTGTTAGAAATGCAAACTACCATGGCCCAATCCAGGCATACTGAGTCAGAATTGTTGGAGGTGGGCTGCCTGAATGTGCATTGTAATGAACTCCTTAAGTGATTTCTAGTTATGCTAAGAGAAGCACAGGGAACTGCAATTTAAATTCCAGTTCTCCAACTTTATTCCTTGTAGTCAGAGAGGAATGTAATGCAAGTACAGAAAGGTTTGAGATTATGATGTGGGAAGTTTCAAAGGGAAAAGAGTGGGATGAAGCATGGAAAAGAAAAATCAGAGTGTGAATGGGGCAGAAATGAGAAAAATTAAATACAGGGACTAGATATCCTATGCCTTTGTATTTGAGGTTGTTGACAATTAAACAATGTCAGGAATCTAGTTTGTGTTTTATATGAAGAGCTCATAGGTGCCTCATGTTATTCCAAAGGAAGAGATTGAGAACAGGGAAATAGAGAGGGAAGGTCATGATGTTACATAAATGAGCAAAAGCCCCTCTATTACTGTCTGTTCTTCACAACAGCCTGGGGCAAATTAGTCCCCCAAAACACCCACCCTGATGCAAAACTCAAATATTTACAAGTCCAAATGGTTTAAAAATAGCCCAAAAAGTGTTTCTTACCCATTTAGAGCTCATCTGTTTTACATACCCTGCAAAATTGTGTGTGGTATTTGCTAGCCATAGAAAATGCAAAATCTTTTTGCTATAAGTTCTGTGCCTAGGAAATCTCTAACCCCGAGACACCCCACATGCTGATTCTGAAACATCACCCGGAATGTTATGACTCCACTCCCATTGCCCTCTTCCACTTCTGATTGTCCCTTGAAGCATCTGGAAGGTTGTTTTGGGAAGAATCACCCCCCTTTGTTCAAGTTCCTTCAAATAAATTTTGTATGTTTGTGTAATCTAAAGGTCAAATGTCTTAATTGGCTCTGAAAACCTCAAAGGTGAACACACTACAGTTGTGAATTGAGGATAATAAGGTCTAATTAAAAAGAAAATCAGAATTCATAAAAAGTCCCTGTCAACTTTTTATAACAAATTTTCCCAAAAATTATGTACAGATCAGTAGAAAATAAGGAAATGGATGCTATTTGCCAATGGAGAATTTTGCAGAAGACACTATCAATTCAGGGCAAAGGCATTAAAATGAAACAACACTGGGTTTAATTGCTTTTGCAATCCTTCATATACCACACCTAACTTTGGAAGAAACTGCATTTGTACAGTAATTTAGCAAACAATAGAATTATGTGAATTCATTTATAATGCACATATTCTTAGAAACCAAAACTTTTTTTACGATTTATTTTTATTTACTTATTTATTTCCCCCTTGCTTCTTGTGCTCGCTGTGTCCATTTGCTGTGCATTTTTCTGTGTCTGCTTGTCTCACTTCGTTGCATCATCTTGCTGCACCAGCTCACCATGCTGCATGGGCTGTCAGCTCACCATGATGCACAGGTAAGCGTGCCTTCACCAGGATGCCCCAGAAATTGAACCCAGGGCCTCCTATATGGTAAATGGGAGTCCAACCACTTCAGCCACATCCACTTCCTGAAACCAAAACTTTAATGCTTGAGAGTGTATTCCACATACAGAAACCAAACTTGCAGAGGTTACACATAGTTATTGCCAAAAAATTGATGTTAGGAAATGTGTTACAACATGGTCTTAGAAATAAATAAGTTCAAATCCCCAAATGGTATGTCTGCATTGGTAAATGATATTTCATTATATAGATAACACTTTGTTAAGGGAAAAAAGCTGTCCAAAGAAAACTGTCCCAGCCAGCTTGGGGAAAGAAAGGGAGTAGCCATGAACCCGAGGCTTCTGAGTTCAAGACTGGCATATTCTGAGTCCCAGGCATCTTTTCTGCTGAATTCCAGGCCTACTCTTCACAGTGGGGAAAATGCTGCTCCGTCACCTCTGCATTGGACCAAGAAACACAGAGTGTGTGGGATTCAGAAGCCACCAGCAAGTGCTTCTTTATGCTCTTCTTGCTTTTTAGGCAGTTCTAAAGCTAGGAGGAAACTCGGAGGGGATATTAATACTAGGAGAAAATTTGTTGAGAAGGCAAGGCCTGATGATGTTAACCTAAAATTTCAATGATCTTGGACCAAATTATCCAAAGTTAAGCTTGTATTGGTGATAGATTAGATTACAGGGTTAAAAGAAGAAGTATTAATGAGCTTGGGAAAGGAAAGCTATTTTTGGGGGGGTGAATCCTATGGCTAGTGTGGGGCAAAGATGGAAGCCTAGGTCTCCAAGCAGGCAAATGCTTAGGGGATGCATAAAATTATATTTGAGATGTGGACAAGGGCCCCTCAGGGGTAGTTGCACTGTTCTTAATTTGGACTTTCACTATTCCAGTTTTGTCTCTTACTGACAAATTGCTGTATTCAATGGTCCTCAGAATGTGTGTGCAAGTGTGTAACTGCATGAAGCTAAGGTATCAGGATCCAGAAGCTAACTAGGTGAATGAGCAATTACATCACTTTCATGAGTGACCTTCAATAAGTTATCTAGGCTTCACTGTATCATCTATTTAATGGAAGCCAAATCTCTCCTTTCACAAGGTCTTTTTTATGAGTACATTTGATAATAAAAGGTAATGCTAGATAATAATGCTTATTTTCACTATTATTGATATTGTCTTAGATGGAAACATAACCTTAATGAGAACAGTGTAAAATGGATCCTTTCTGGAGCACTTTTTCTGCATGTGGATTTTTAAATTCATTCTCATATCATGTCCACAGTGAAATTGCATTGTAATATATACTCCTTAATTTATGTCAAATATTGCATCGACAAAAGCATCAATGGATAAAAATACAGATTTCAGAGACTTACAGGAAGATGGCAGATTAGAAAGACATGTGACTCTCTCCTGTCCCATGGAAATAACTAGAGGTCAGGCAGAAACATCCTGGAAAAAATGTTCTAGGGTTTAGGACACCAGGTACGGCTGGGCACCACCAAGAAGGGAGAGGGACAAAGGAAAAGAAACTTGATGGCAAAGCTCTCAGTTAAAGCTGCAGCTTCCAGTGCCCTCTCCCACCCTAGAAACAAAAGAGATCCAACCCTGTCAATCACCCTCCCTACTGACCTGGACTGGTTGTTGATACAGAGAGGAATGCAATTATTTCCTAACCAGGAAAGGAAAGGGGCTGCCAGTAAAGGTTTGAGAACAAATTCTGAGAAAGTTTGAATTAGGAGGCTCATAGCCTCCAGGCAGGATCCTCTATCACTTTGATCTAGCCTGGGTTGCAGAGAACACACTCCAACCATGATTTGAACTGAGAGGGTTGCCAAAGTGTGCCATCTGCTGGCCCACAAGGGAAGTGCATGTGAGGAAATTAAAAGTAAATAAGAGAAGCCTTTCCTGGCCTTTACAGCCTCCCTTCCCAAGGCCCTTGGAATAGGGTCCACAACCCATTACTGGTTCCAGGGCTTAGATTTGAGCAACAAACAGGGACAATCCTAAATAACCAGAACAGATTGACCCCAAAATCAAAGAACAGTAGTAACACACTGCCTCTTTCCACTAAAACCCTATGAAAGAGAGAGAAATTGAGCAACAGAGCAAACGCATCATCATAATCACATGCCTAAACATCCATGAAAAATGAGCCGTACCAAGAAAATGGAAGAAATGGCTCAACCAAAGGAATATATCAAAGGTCCACATGAGACACAGGATTTGAGACAACTACACAATGAGATTCACACAAATTTCTGAAACCAAATTAATAAGTTGAAAGACAATATGGCTAAAGAGATAACATCAAGAAGACACTGGTGAGCACAAATAATTTGAAACTTGAATAGAAAAATAGCAGATCTCATGGGAATTAAAGACATACAATAAATTGATCACACAACCAGCACTCAGCTCTGTTGTGTGTGGTATTCCATGCTATGAAACACTCCTTCTAATTCTTACATCTCTGAGTTTTTCACTTTTTGAGACATCAGCCCATGAATTTTACAGTAATTATCTCACATATACTGATGACCTAGGAATTAAAAGCTAAAATGTTCCCCATTTTGTAGGTGGGGAGACTGGGGAGGCACTGAGAGGTAAACTGATAAGAACAGGGTCACAAAACTGATAAGAAGTAGTACCAGGTTTGAATCCAGCTCTACCTGCTCATTCCAAGAATCCTGTCTGCACCCAGTGTTTCTCAGGTAGCTATGGGGGTCAATATGGAGGTGAAAATCTGTCCAGTTTACAGGATGACATGGTTGAGGATAATGAATAGCCAGCAGTCCTGAACAGCCTTCATAGAGGTCATATGCACTGAGGGTTGTCAGGTAAGGGTGGTGACCCCAATTCCTTGGAGACAGAGCACAACAGAATTTGGAACCCTGGTAACCAGGCACCAAGGTTCTACATAGAGCTCCCTACCCAGCTCATTTAGCCAGAGATGCTTGAGAGAGAAAGATGTTCTCCTGCTGTGTTCCTAGATCCAGAAGTACTGGCCTCAGGCATACTGGGAATAAGACCTTTTTTCATCAATGTAGATTTCGACTCAGCCCTGAACCATGAAGCCAGTGGTCATTAACAAGGATGTTCCCAAAGGTAACATATGATAGACCAGAGTCATCCAATTCAGGTCATGCCACCATATTCACCCTACCTGGGCAGCTCCCAAACTCCCTCATTTCAGTATTTGGGAAGCATGAGGAACAGGACCATCTTGGGCAGGAGCAGTTTGTCAGGGTTTGCAAACATATTGGGCCTTTTGGATTCATATTTCAGGTAATGGGTGGCTGATAGGAAGGCAAGTGGTGGTGGTGGAGGCAATAGCCCTTATAAATGTTAAACCTGGGACTCATGCCAAGTGGGCTGGAGGTGTGTTCAGACACCCTTTTGTGCCTGATCTGGGTCATAACTCCTGACACCTCCAGCCTGGCTACTGGGACTGTGTTTACAGAGCTCCATTCAGGAGATTGGTGAGGAGCAGCTCAAGGGTCTTGGCATTGCTGCATCCAGGTGAGAGCATGTGGGGTGGCATCTCAACGCCAGGGTCCTGAGAGAGCTGGGGAAGGCCAGAGCACCCAGATCCTACCTGGTGCCATTCTCTGAGGTCCTCCCATGGATTTGCCATCGGTGTGGCTCACAGTCCCATTCCCAAAGGCTTTTGAGCCTCCATTCCTCACCCACCCCATCACTCTAGGAAGCCTTCTTCTTGGCCATTTGGAAAGTCACTTTTTACACATTTGCAGGAGCATTTGAATAGAGATGACAATATTGTTTTAACAGTCACTGATGCCAGGGTGGCCTTTGCATTTCATTGTTTTTTATTGTCACTCCCTGAACCCAGGTGCCCCCTGGAGCAGTTGACTGGACTGTCCTTCACACCTTCTCTAAGCCATACAGGTCTTCATATCTCAAGAACATGGTTTTGACTCTTAAGGAAAGGAGCTCATTTTATGATATAAAAGGACTCGCTTTATGACATGTGTGTGTGCAAAATGCACACTCACATAACACATCCCCTTGAAATTCCCAGGCCAGAAATTGTCACCTCCTTCATGTGAATAATATTCCAGAAGGGAGGCTGCATATAGCAACAGTTCAGCCTCTCCTTCCTTTCAGATCTTGAAGGGGTTCCTTTCTAGGCTATTTCCTTGGTGCTGCAGGGAACATCTTACATGTGTCCTAATGACCTGTTCCCCCTCCCTGACTGCCAAGATAGACTGCCAAGAATGTGATAGCTGCATCACACATGCATAGGGAAATTTAGCAAGTTGAGCCATAGAAATTCCAAAAGACTGCTGAGATTCATGTCCCTGCATCCTCCAGTCCTGGCAGTTAACTTTATCTTTCATTTTGGGCAATCTGGTGATGGGGGGCAATGGTACCCCTTGGGTGCTTTGAATTGCAATTGTCCCATGAGAGGTGGAGCCCCACCAACCAACCATTTGTGCTAGCTCTTATCTGAGCCTGCTGTTAAGATCCTGTGCCAACAGGGGTCTTTCTCCAACCTGGAAACTCCTGGCTTTTGCCTGTTTACTAGAGCAGGGATCAACATGACTGCAAATTCTCAGAACTCACTTTAATGTAAAAGACAGAAAAATCAGTGTGTTGCTTAGAAAAGAAAGTTGTTCTCATAATCCTGACTTCTCTGTGTGCTGTCTCCAAAATGATGAGGATGAGATGTGAGCACACCATTTTGCTCCATATCTGGAGCAGACCAGGCCTCCCATAGGACTGATGTAATATCACATGGTGTAATAATTAGACAAATGTGTCAACTTGGCCACTTAATTGTGTCCAGGTGTTTGGTCTAGCAAGCACTGGGCTAATTGTAATACAAGAGCATTTATGGACTTCAATCACCAATGAGTTTACTGTGTGGAATGACTGATTACCTCTGCATCAATCAGGGAGATTGCATCAGCAATGGGTGTTGCTTTTAGCCAATCAGTTGAATGCCTTAAAAGGGGAAGTGATTTCAACATTCAGAGAGAATTTCCCAGCTCATCTTTGGACAGTCAACTTCTCCCAGAAACTCATGAAGGACCTTTCATTGGACTTTCATCAGAGCCCCTGGTTTGCAGCCTGCCTGAGGAACCTGGACTTATGCATCCTCATGGTCACTTGAGAGACCCTTATAAAATCTCATATTATTGACAGATGTCTCCTATTGATTCTTTTTCCCAAGAGAACCCTGACTAATACAGCTTGTTACCAGGAGTGGTTCTTGAGGAACAGAGTCTTAAACAAGAAATGTCTGAGGTGGTTCTGGGAGTTTTGTAACTGGCTCTCTACTCTAATTAGACTCAAGGGTACTAATGACTCCCTTTCCAATAATGAAGAGGTTGCTAACAGTCCATGGCATGAGCTGTCAATAGAGATACGCAAAATAGCATCACTGGGTTCCCCTACTTCCATACTAATAAGAAGCAAGGATCTGGGTGAC
>JAQZBX010066276.1:0-16143 GCA_029593785.1 Cabassous unicinctus
GGCAAACTTAGTATGGGGTGGATGAAGAGGACTTTCCAGGCGGCTCGTCCAGAATGTACAATAAAATGGAGGAAGAATATGGTACATTCAGAAAACTACAGAGTTGAGTAAGGCTAGAAGAGGGGTTGGATCTAGAACTTAGCAACACACGAAGCTGAAGAGCCAGGCAGGTTCCAAATCATGGAAGGACTCATGAGTCATGCTAAGGAGTCCTTACCATTTGTTGACATGTGGGTTTTTGTTTGGATCTTACTTTGGGGGATTTCCCTTATTTTTGGACAAATACTATAGTTAAAACACAAGCTATAACAACGCAAATCTTAAACTGTAAAAAAAGTTTGTTCTAAGCACCCTAAGGTTTTTCCTGTTTTCTGTTTTTACTATTATTATTAGAGAAGTTGTAACTTTACAGAAAAATTATGCAGCATGGAGTTTCCATATAACCCCCGCAATTATTAACACTTTGCCTTAGTGTGGTACATTTGTTAAAATTAATCAATACTATTATAATTGCACGATTAACTACAGTTCCATGGGCAGAGGCTTTAATATTATGTTCCCTGACAAATTCATAGCAGCTAAATATGTGATGTTGCTCATGAAAAGCAGATGCAAACAGTTTAACAGTTACTATGCTTGAGATTTTATTGATATCCTCTTATAAAAAGTAAGAAAATAGCCATTTCTAAAACAGGTTATCCCACCACTGCATGGAGCTGGACAGAGGGAAATCCCTGGATAGGAATAAGAAATCTTATTAAGATTTTTTTCTGAGGAATAAGAAATTCCTCAGAAAAAAAGTTCTGGGCACTAAGTGGAAAAATGGGTGACTGACCCTCCAAAATCCCATACAACTGATTATGGGTATAGTAAATTCAGCCTAGAAAACTTTGCAAGTGGATGATATCGAACTCTTACTTTGGAAATATAATTAAGCATAAACAAAGCCTCTTTGTTCAAGTACCCATAGGTAGCTACTTTTAATTTAATCTCTTGGTGAATCATCTAAAATAAAAATGTACAGTGGATATTTAAGTAGTTAACTTGGAACACTTAAGCTCTGACATATCAATGATTACCTTAAATCTAAAGGGTCTAAATACACCAACTGAAGGCAGAGATGGGCAGAGCGGAAAGAAGAAGGTGGAGGAAGAGGAGAAAGAGGAGGAGGAGGAAATGGAGGAAGAGGAGGAGACCTTCAAAAACCCTAACGCAATTTTAGGCTATTTACAAGAAACTCACTTCAAATTCAACAACATAGGTAAAGTTGAAAGAAGAAAAGCTGGAAAAAGAAATAGAAACAAATATTAACTTTTTTAAAAAGTAGGAGTGGCTATGCTAATTTGAGGTGAAGTAGACTGCAGAACAAAGATGATTACTAAAGATGAAAAGGAAGATTATATAATGAAGAAAGGATCGTGCAGTAGGAAGACATACTGATCCTAAATGTGGTACACACCTCAAACAGAAGAGCCTCAAAATACATAAAGCAAAAACAGAGCTGAAAGGAGAACTAGACTGATCTAGTCATAGTTGAGGAAGTCAAACCCCTCTCAGCAACTGATAGAACTTCTAGAATAAAAATCAGTAAGGATCTAGAAGATGTGAACAGCACAATCAACCAACACAATCTAACTGACATATATAGAATGCTGTCACCCAAAAGCAGCAGAATATACATTTTTTTCAAGCACTATGGAACATCCACCAAGACAGACCATATCCTGGGCCATAAAACAAGCATCAATGATTTTTTTAAAAAAAATGAAACCATACATAGTATGTTCTCTGACCATTATGGAGTCAAATTAGAATCCAATGACAGAAAGACAACAAGAAAATCTCTAAACACTGGGAAATTAAACAACACACTTCTAAATAATCCATGGGCCAAAGAGGGAGTCTCAAAGAAGAAAAAACATACATAAAACAATAAACATAAGAACAATCATTTAGAAACAATTGACCTTAAGTTATTTCTCTAACAGTAATAACACAGTTCTGTTGCCTGTTAAACCACTTTAATTCATACCATAAAACCATTTCAGTATGAGAAACTGCTTGAACATCCTAGAGTGGTGTCTGGTTCATAAGAGGTGTTGAGTAAACATTTGTTCAATGAATTAATCAATGCTTGAGTTTCTCTATGTATGTGTGCAATGGGCAGTTAAAACCACAGGTTCCAAAGCACCAATTAGCAATGCACCTGGAAAAAGACTTTGACCAAAAGGGGGAAAAAGGTAAAGACAAAAGAGTTTATGTGGCTAAGAGACTTCAAAGTGAGTCAGGAGGTCATTCCTGAGGTTATATTTATGCACGTCACAGCAGGATCTCACTAATTGCCAAATTAGACACTACCCCAAATAGCAGGGCCCCTGAGGGCTCTGGAGACACCCAGGCACTATGGTCAGGGCAGATAGCTCAGGAGTTTGGTGCCTTGCCAGTGGGCCCTACTTTGGGGTTTGCGTCCCCAGAGTGACAGAATTGGACTCAGTTGTGGTTTCCCTACACATGGCTCTTCAGTTCCATCTATTTGAACCTGTAGCTGGTGCTGGAGTTGGTAGATGTATGTCCAAGAGACTTGAATCTTTGGACTGCCAATGTGCCAGCTGGGCCGTGAGCCTCAACGGAGTTGCAACACTTACTCTCCAGTTCATTGGACTCACCAAGGACAACTAACAAGCAGGTAATGATGGACAACCACCATACCAAGGAACTGAGTCTACAACTGCTAACAAGAGAGTCCCATCCAACGGCCCTATGGGACTGAAGCCACTCTCAATTAGAGGTGGAGTGGGCATCACCATCCCAGAATCCTCAGGATTGGGGAATGAACTATGGACTAGAGTAGACTTACTGGTATTCTACTATTGACTTATTGTGATTCTAGCAATGGAAGAATTGTTATCATTGATGTGGAGGCAGTGGCCACTGGAGGTTCTGAGGGCAGGGAGAGGAAAAACAGGTGGCATTTTCAGGACTTGGAATTGTCCTGATGACATTGCAATGACAGATACAGGCCATTATATATCTTGCCATAACCTACAGAATTGTGTGGGAGAGAGTGTAAACTACAATGTAAACTATAATCCACACTTAGTGGCAATGCTCCAAAATGTGTTCATCAATTGTAACAAATGTACCACACTAATGAAGATGTTGTTAATGTGGGTAAACGTGGGCAGTGTGGGGGGTGGGGCATATAGGAATCCCCTATATTTTTTATGTAACATTTATGCAATCTAATTTTTTAAAATTAAAAATTAAAAACAAAAAAAGGCACAGGTTCCAGAATCAGGGCCTGAGTTCAAGTTCTGGCTGTGTAATTTTAGGTGAGCTACTCAACCTTCCTTTCTCTTTAGGTCCTCACAGTTGCAAAACAAGAACGACCATAATAAAATACATGATAGTAAGGTTGTTGTGAGGATCGCAACGCACACATAGCACTTAGAACAATACAGGAATGCAGCAGAGATATTGCAGGTTCAGTTCCAGACCACCACGATAAAGTGAATATCGCAGTAAAGCAGTCACACGAATTTTCTGGTTTTCCAATGCATATAAAAGTTATGTTTACACTATACAGTAGTCTATTAAGTATGCGATAGCATTATGTCTTTAAAAAAACCAATGTGCAAGCCTTAATTTAAAAATACTTTATTGCTAAAAAAAATGCTAACTATCACCTGAGCCTTCAGCAAGTCACCCTTCTGCCGATGGGGGGGTCTTGCTGCCATGTTGATGGCTGCTGACTCATCAGGGTGGTGACTGATGAAGGTTGGGGTGGCTGTAGCAACTTCTGAAAATAAGACAACAATGAAGTTTGCTGCAGCGATCAACTCTTCCTTTCACAGAAAATTTCTCTATAGCATATGATGTTGTTTGATAGCATTCTACCCTCAGCAGAACTTCTTTCAAAATTGGAGTCGATGCTCGCAAACCAGGCCGCTGCTTTATCAATTAAGTTGCTATAATATTCTAAATCTTTCGTTGTCATTTCAACAATGTTCAAGTCAGATAAAATTACCCAGTTTCTTCTTTGGGATGAATCTTCAGCCCTCAAGATTCCAGCATCCTGACCTCGGCTTCAACATGTTTGTTGATAGCCCTCATTTGACTGCTTTTGGTGCTGCCTGTTGTCAAAGCAGTAGAAGCTGGAGATGCCATCGCTATCTTGTTAGGTGTGTTTCTCAGCATTACCTCATTTGGGCTTGTTTGGGGGTGTCCACCCGAAAGAGAAATGGACAGGTGTGGCTTGGCAGGGCCTCTTGAATCAAACCTCATCCTGAAAACCTTCGTGCTTGAGGTTAAAACTGGGCTTTGCTGTCTGAATGTTTCCAAGAAACAGACAATAAGTGAGGTAATTTCACATTCCTGGATGTTTCCCTATAAATGGGAAGAAACTGATGTATATTAAATGGGGAAAATGTTTTCTTCACATTAAAGAAACCACTGAAAAAAATAATTTGTGTTTGCTCATTGTAAAGGGGGTCAAATAAGTAATATGACTGAAATTTACACAAATATTTAATAGTTTCAGAAGTTCCAAAGCTCACGAAATAGTAAGAAGGAAGTTCTTGCTCAGAACCCGAGGAAATTGCCATTGTTCACTTACAATCACTGCCTCCTGAATTGTTGAGGAGACTTTTCTCCATATTTTAATTAGATTTTTGTTTTCTCATCTCCCAAGTTAATAGTGTACTTAGATATTAAATTAGTCAAAAATGGAAACTTTATTTCTTTGGAGGAAAAATCAGAAAAATGTATTCAATGTACCTAATACTGCAATGGAAAAAAAGATTTAATGTAAAAAAAATTCTTTATATTGATTAACCAACTAACATCCATCAGTGAGAAGTATTATATTAAATATAAATCCATTATGTTGTTAAAAAACAAAAAGGAAACCACTTTCTGTGCACATCCATAAGAAGCAACTCCTCATCCATTCGAGTTTTATCATGTGATTGCAGCAATTCAGTCACATATTCAGGCTCCACGTCTAATTCTATTTCTCTATTTCCACCATATCTGCAGTTATTTCCTCTACTTAAGTCTTGAACCCCTCAAAGACATTCATGAAGTTGGAATCAACATCTTCCAAACTCCTATTACTCTTGATATTTTGATCTCCTCCCATGAATCACAAATGTTCTTAATGGAATCTAGATTGGTGAATCCTTTCCAGAAGTTTCAAATGATTTTGCCCAGAACCATTAGAGGAATCACTATCTATGGCAGCTATAGCCTTATGAAATGTATTTCTTAAAGAATAAGACTTGAAAATCAAAATGACTCCTTGATCCATGGGCTGCAGAGTGGATGTTGTGTTAGCAGGCAAGAAAACAACATCCATCTCATTGTACATCTCCAGCAGAACTCTTGGGTGACGAGGTGCACTGTCAATGAGCAGTAATAGTTTTAAAGGAATCTTCTGAGCAGTAGAAAACCATGTCATAAACAGCTGTGCTGTCATCCAGGCTTTGTTGTCCTACTTAAAGAGCACAGGCAGAGTAGATTTAGCATCATTTTTAAGAGCCCTAGGATTTTCAGAGTGGTAAATGAGCATTGGCTTCAACTTCAAGTCAAGAACTGCATTAGCTCCTAACAAGAGAGTCAGCCTGTCCTTTGAAGCTCTGAAGCCAAGCATTGATTTTTCCTCTCTAGCAAAGAAAGTTCTAGATGGCATCTTCTTCCACTATAAGGCTATTTTGCCTACACTGAAAATCTGTTGTTTAGTAAAGAGCCACCTTCTTCAATTATCTTAGCTAGTTCTTCTAGATAACTTGCTGCTTTACCTTGCACTTTTATGTTATGGAAAAAATGGCTTCCTTAAACCTCATGAACCAACCTCTGCTAGCTTCAAACTTTGCTTCTGCAGCTTCCTCATCTCTCTCAGCCTTCATAGAATTGAAGAGAGTTAGGCCTTGCTCTGGATTAGGCTTTGGCTAGGGAATGTTGTGATTGGTTGATATTCTATTCAGACCACTCAAACTTTCTCCAAATCAACAATAAGGCTGTTTTGCTTTCTTATCATTCACATGTTCACTGGAGGAGCACTTCTAATTTCCTTCAAGGACTTCGACTTTGCACTCACAATTTGGCTAACTGTTTGGCACAAGAGGCCTAGCTTTCGGACTAACTCAGCTTTCAACCTGCCCTTCCTCACTAAGCTTAATCATGTCTAGCTTTTGATTTAAAATGAAAGAAGTGAGACTCTTCCTTTCACTTGCACAATCAGAGGCCACTGTAGGGTTATTAATTAGCCTAATTTCAATATTGTTTGTATCTCAGAGAATAGGGATGCCCAAGGAGAGGAAGAGAGATGGCAGAATGGCTGGTTAGTGGAGCAGTCAGAACACACAACATTTATAAAATTTGTTGTCTCATATAAACATGGTTCAAAACAATTACAATAGCAACATCAAAGATCACAGATCACCATAACAGATATAATAATAAAAAAGTTTGAAATTTAAGAGGATTACCAAAATGTGACAGAGACACAAAGTGAGCACCAACAGACTTGCTCGACAGAGGGTTGCCACAAACTTTCAACTTGTAAAAAATGCAGGATCTGCAAAGTATGATGAAGCAAAGCGCAATAAAACAAGGTATGCCTGTATCCTCCAATCTTTAAGCATTCAGTAAGTGTTAGCTAGTATAATATTTTGCGGTTGTAGGAAAAAATGACTAGTCTCCCCAACCCCTCAAATGGTATTAAGTCATATATTAGTTCAAGAGAGCAAGTCAGGGAGCGAATGAAGCTCAAGTGGTCAAGCATCTGTACAAGGTCCCAGGTTCAATCCCCAGTACCTCCTAAAAGCAAAACAAACAAAAAAACCAACTCTCTTTGGGGAGCGGATATAGCTCAGTGGTTGAGCACCTGCTTCCTATGGATGAGATCCTGGGTTCAATCCCCAGTACCTCCTAAAGAAGAAAAAAAAGAGAGAGAGAAAAAGAAGGTCAAATATATTTCATGAAGTTCCACAAAGAAGGTCACAATTTCTAGGGACCTCGCGCCCTGATCAGTTTGAGAATTCCTCTCTGTAAGATTATTCCCAGTTACATATCTTTTCATTCCATTAAAGCAGTGGTTTGCAATCTCAGCTGCACTGGGGAGCTTTAGAAATCCTAGTGCCTCGGTCCCACGCCCCAGGAGATTCTGATTTAATTAGTCTGTGGTATGGCTGGGGCTCCCCAAGAGACTGTAACATGCTGCCAAGGTTGAAAGCCACTGCTTTAGGGAACATGATTTCAATGCTTCCAAAGTCTAGTGATTCCCAAGTGGAGGCCAAGTCATTCCCAGGCAGTCACGGTGCACAGATCCTTGGCCAGTAACATATTGTTACTCTTCAAAATGATTCTGGGAGTTAAGTAATGACAAAAATAATGCCTCCCCTTTCTCTACCACTGAAGTGTTCTTTTACCTAAATCACATCAGTGAAGGAGCATTAATGTTGCAGAGGCCTAACGGAACAGACGTATTTATCCCTAAGGACCAATATTCAAATGAAAGTGGAGTGAACAACACTGAAATCAAGAAGAGCTTCCAGAATGAAGAATGTAGAATAAAGAAGATGTCTTTATTCTCCTCACTAAGGCTAAAAAGACCTTTAATTACATTATGCGTCTCTCCCTTTTAGCATAATTGTCTCCTTGATAAGCCCTGGTTTTCCCTGTTATGTAAGATCTGCGTCATTTTAGGTTGTTAATGTGTGGATGCTGGATATTTTTATGAGAAGCACATATAGAAGAAATATTGGGAAGCCTGAGACCTTGAATGTCTGGCGAATGACTTATATGATAGTCATGGAATGCAAGGTTAAAGCCAAAGGGGACACTGTCTGAGTAATGGCTGCTATTATGAGATGTAGCTTATCGTCGTGATGAAAGAGGATGGAATTCGGGATAGATATGGGAAAATAGTATACTTTGGGGCAGGCACCCATCCATAAAGTTCGTGTAAAGGTTGTCTTCTGGAGTCCTGTCTGTTCCCATACAGCTGGAAGTAATCAAAAGCGTCACTGTCACATGCTAACACAGGGCAAGCGCCATGGCTATAGAGAGAAAGATTCCAGGCTCTGTTGCTTCTTGGTGCAGGAGTCTGTCCTCCAGTTATTCCATGGGGAAAGGTCCCTAAAGACTCTAAGACTCAGCCATGATGAGAGCCAGGGTCTTCAAAGTGCCACTTGTAGGGCACGAGTTCAGTATCTGCAGGTCCGCCTTTGGTTTTATCAGTGTTAACAATTTGATACAGCTGGACTTGTTCTTTTTCTTCCATTATTATTGGGTTGTAAATCTGGGATACTGCTTCATTTTTCTCATGGATCTTGTTTAATTCTCCTCCATGTGCTTATGATGTCTTTTTTTTTTTTTTTTCCCAGTTAGGCCAGTTTATTAAGGAAAATGGGAGAAGAGAAAACATGATGTCTTAACTATAATATCTGAGGAAAACCTGGAGCCACAGAAAAGGAACACAGATGGAAAAGTGTAAAAAGCACTGTTATCACCGGGTAAATGTCCAGAATTAAGGGGTGTTCGTTCCATGCAAAGACAGAAAAGATGGTCCATCCATATTCCTCATCAAGTTCCTTAAGAAAGAGCCTTGTTTCTTGACTTAGGCAGAAAAGATTTCTCTCTGTGGATGACACTAATATCTATCTTTAGGAAAGACCTTTTCCCTGCACACTGGGAATCTGTTAAAGAACCAGGTGTAATATAAATGGAGATGATAGATACCTCTCGTAGAGTACAGAGCCAAAAAAAAAAAGAACCACCACAACAAAAAACCTACACAATTCTCTATGGGTAAGTTTGTTTTCTTAAGTTTGTACTACAAGTAACCATAGCAGTGCATATTCCATTTGCCTCTAGGCTTAAATTCCAGCTAGAAAACAAGTAGTGTACTTTAGACTGTCAAGTTACAATGTCCCAACCAAGCAAAGAAGCATGGCAGGGATTTCTACTTTTGCGTTTCAGTGGCCTATAATACCGAATGCTGTCTTTATAAGCAGGCGCTCATTTCTCTTCGTGTTCCACAGCCCCACCATGTTGACCCCAGCAGCACGCCCCCTTCCAGATTAGTCACAATACCAACAATGTTGGGAATCTTTATTTTCTTTATTCCCAATGGTTGCAGTGAAGTTTACGACATCTTCAAGGGCAGGCAAGACTAAGGCATTTGGCCGTTGGGTCCCTGCAGTTCAGGGTCTCGTAAGCCAGTGAGGGGAGTGGACTTACCAAATTCCACTTGGCTCAAGTCATTTCCCTGCACAAGCACCTAGAATGTTTCCTACTGCTTGACACATTAGGTTAACATTCTTTCTCCGACTTTTAAAGGTCCTCAATCATCACACACCAGCCTTGTGATGAGACTGAATCTCACGTATGGCTAATAAAATCATAGGTACTCTTTGCAAGCAGAGCTTACTCCCATCCAACCCGATTCACCACCACCCCACTGCCCTGGGCCGCTTGTGTCTCCCCAGTGCCTCATGCTTCTTTGGCCTCTGTCATGTGCCCTGTGAGTCTGTCCATGAAGCCCTCTCAGCCCCACGCTTCTCACTGAATACTGCCCTGTTTTTATTTCATCTTTGTGCATTGATTAGGTAGCATTTTCCCAACCACAGTTGGGATGATATATATATATATTTTTTTTTTTTTATCTGCCCTACACCCTATGGTCTAACAGGAGGCCACTCAGCAGGGGATCACTGAACACTCATGGTACTGGATGACCTGAAAGCCTGCTGCATTTGCCAGGGACAGAAAAGGCACAGGTCTCTGGCTAATCATCCCTGTGAAAGGTATGTATCAAAGGCTGCCAAAGACTCCCCTCCACTCCAAAATCACAGCCTGGGGCATATTTGAGTGCACCTTAGAACCATCCTGGGGAAACAGAATCCAAAACTGGGATTAGGTATACATTTTTTTTAAGGAGGTACCAGGGATTGAACCCAGGACCTCGTGCATGGGAAGCAGGTGCTCAACCACTGAGCTACATCTGCTCCCCAATGAGAGCTGGCTTCTTTTTTCATGTTTGTTTTCAGGAGGTACCAGAGATCAAACCCAGGACCTCACATATGGGGAGCAGGCACTCAACCACTTGAGCTACATCCGCTCCCCAGACATACATTTTTAACGTCAAAATTTTACAGCTAAAATCCCGTCGTTTTCATTTCTATATCCTCAGTACCCAGCACAGCAGCTGGAGCATAGCAAGTGCTCAGCATCTGTTGGCTATGTGACTTTTTAATGTATCACATCACTACAGTGTCGACGCCTCAACAATAATTCAGAACTGAAGTCAACAAATATGTGCCAACTCCATTTTATGGTGATACAAAGACAAAACAATTATTTCCTCTTCCTAAGTAAACTTTTTAGCACAGCCAGAAGCCTTCAAAATAGTTTTTAAAGGTTCCAAAATGCTGGTGGGGGTAGAGGGGATCTTTTTTCCTACATACTCCAGCTATCTAATAGTATACAGGCAAACACATATTTGTGCATTCACATATGAGTTTCCCATCAACTATAAATATCTCATGTCTCTCACATTAAATATGCACACATACACATACACATACACAAACTTCTCCCAAACGCATACCCAGAAAGCTTGGAATAAAGTCTGCTCTATTTCTTCCTTTTTCCCTGCCAAGCTTCTAGATTAGCACTGTCAAGTAGAATTTTCTGTGATGATGGAAATGTTCTTAATCTGTGCTGTCAAATGCCTATTGGGCACTTGAAATGTGCCTAGTGATATTAAGGAACCAAAAGTTCCCATAATTTTAATTAATTCAAATTTAAGTAACGGCACATGGCTACCGGGTTCGACAGCGTCATTCTAGAATCATGGAGTCTATACCTGAGAGCTCCATGTCTTCACCTATCTTTCCTCAACCCATTGCAATTTTATTTCTGTCCCAGCCACACCACTAACATGTTCTCACCAACCCAGGTCATCAAAGACTTCTGTGTGGCTAAATCCAATAGACACTGTAAGTTCTTTTCTTGCTTTACCTTCTCCAGCATTCAATTCCAATGCCCACTCTTTCTTATCTAGAACTGCTTTTCTCCCTGGCTTTCAAGAGAGCAAAATCTTGTGGTTTTCTGCTGTTTCTTTGTTGACTTCTTCTCAGATGCCCTTCCTTGGCCTGTGAATGTTCTTTCAAGTTCTGATCTCAGATCTCTTTTCACTCTAAACATTTCCATCAGAAGATCTCATCCATCCTCAGTTTAAATTTGCATCAAAATCCCAACGCTATATAGCTCCAGCCTGTATTTCTGTCTTGAGCTCCAAATCCATATTCCAGTTGTCTTGACCATCTTCCCTTGTGTCCCAGAGACACCTCAAAGTCACCATGTCTCAAACTGGGTCTCCCCTTGTCTAGCTCTTCCTCTCCTGAGGAGCAGTGAATGGCACCAGCATCAAATGAGCTGCCCAAGCCTGAGATTCATCCCTACCTCCTCCTTCTTCATCTCATGCCCGGCCCACAATTTTTGTATAAATGTTAGCTATATATCTAATCAATCATCAAGCCCTATAGATCCTGTTCACTAATTATCTCTGAGATTTTCCACTTCTCATTAGCTCTAGTATCAGGCTAGTATCATCTCAGCCCCACATCACTTCAAAAGGTCTCTCTCACTGGATATCTATAAACGAAAGAATGAAAGAGGACCCCTATCTCACCCCCTATACAAGAATCAACTCAAAATGGATCAAAGATCTAAATATAAAAGCCAGGACCATAAAACTACTAGAAGAAAATGTAGGGAAACATCTTCAAGATTTTGTAGTAGGTGGTGGTTTCTTGGACCTTACATCCAAAGCACATTAGATAAATGGGACCTCCTCAAAATTAAACACTTTTGCACCTCACAGGACTTTGTCAAAAGGGTGAAAAGGCAGTCAACTCAATGGGAAAAAATATTTGGAAATCATATATCTGATAAGGGTTTAATATCCAGGATATATAAAGAGATGTTACAACTCAACAATAAAAAGACAAACGACCCAATTTAAAAATGGACAGAAGACTTGAATAGACATTTGTCCAAAGAAGAAATACAAATGGAAAAAAAACACATGAAGAAATGCTCAACATCACTCATGATTAGGGAAATGCAAATCAAAACTACAATGAAATACCATTTCACACCTATCAGAATGGCCAGTATCAAAAAGACAGAGAACTACAAGTGTTGGAGAGGATGTGGTGAGATGGGAACACTTATTCACTGTTGGTAGGAATGCAGAATGGTACAGCTACTGTGGAGGACAGTTTGGCAGTTCCTAAAGAAGTTGAATATAGACTTGCCATGTGACCCTGCAATACCACTACTGGGTATATACCCAGAAGAACAGAGAGCAGTGACATGAACAGGCATCTGCACACTGATGTTCATAGCAACATTATTCACCATTGCCAAAAGTTGGAAACAACCCAGGTGTCCATCAACAGATGAATGGATAGACAAACTGTGGTCTATTCACATGATGGAATATTATGCAGCTGTAAGAAGAAATGACGTCGTAAGGCATATGACAACATGGATGAACCTGGAGGACATTATGTTGAGTGAAGCAAGCCAGACACAAAAGGACAAATACGTATGAATGCGTTACTATGAACCAAATATATTGTGTAACATATTGTTTGATTCAAAAAAAAAAAAAAAAAAGGTCTCTCTCCCTCTAGGCTGATCCCTTCAATTCATTCTTCACAGAGCAACCGAAATGATATATATAAAATATAATTCTGATAATGTCACTCTTCAGTTCAACACTCTTTACTGGATCTCTGATATCCTCAAGATAAAGCCCAAAGGGCTTAACATGATGCGTAAAGCTAAGATACTTCATCATCTGGGTCTCTCTGACCTCCCCAGCCTCATTTCACCACATTCTGACCGCAAACTCAAAACTCCAGTCAAAATGGATTCCAGGGAAGCGGATGTGGCTCAAGTAATTGGGAATCCGTCTACCATATGGGAGGACCTGGGTTCGATCCCCGGGACCTCCTGGTAAAAAGGCGAGCAGGCGAGCCAGGCCCGCGTGGTGAACCACGCAGCAAGATGATGACGCAACAACAACAAAAAAGAGAGATGCAGGGGAGAGTCAAGGTGAGATGTGCCAGAAACCAGGAACTGAGGTGGAACAAGTGACAGGGTACCTCTATTCCACATCAGAGGTCCCTAGGATGGAATCCCGGTGAAGCCTGAAGGAGAAAAATAAGAAGAGAAGGCAAGAAATAGACACAGATCACCCAGCAAATGGACACAGACAGCAAGTGGCGGGTGGGGGTGGGAAATGGATTCCAGCCCCATGAGTTCACCGAGCTCCTCCTTGTATCTACTGCATGTCCTCTCTATGCCTCACATCCCAGCCTACCTTGACCCCTCTCTTTTCAGCCTGTGTAACTCCCATTCATTCCTCAAGACTCAGCTCAGAATATCTTCCTTTGGGAGTCAATTCTTCCCAAGCCAAGGGTTTGACGGCCTTCCTTCCTATGTGTTCCCATGTAATCTGTGCTTACCTCTAAAATAGCACCTTATCACAGTCGCCGATTGCCCTCTTGCCATCTGCCTACTTGAGAGTAAGGAAACTCTTTTAATCCTCTTTGTTTCAACTATGCCTAACTCAGTAAATAATAAATTATTGTCACGTGAATGAAATAAATATATACGGCATTGTTCTTTAATAGGTTTATACTTTAATCTGATATAAGGAAGAGAAAAAAAGAACTGGCACTCTCATTTCAAGGGTTAATTTGCCTGACTTCAAGACAGTGTAATTACAGAAAGCTTCCTCACACAACACCTCCAGATTCCCAGATCCAGGTGATGATCAATGAATGAGGACCATCATCGGTTACATAAGGTCTGCCATCCATAACATACCTCATATTTCTATAATTTGCAATCTATTAATATTAGAGCAAGTGGTCTTACATTTTATAAAAATTAACTTTCGTGTAGTTTAGGTCTCTGAAAGACATCTGAAACTTGCAGGACCAAATCCTTGCTTCCTTGCCCCGCTCCCTACACACACACATTCTTGTTCCACCCAGATTCTTCCCATCTCAGTTAATAGCAATGAACCCTTCCAGCAGTTCAGGCTAAAGTCCCTGGAATCATCTCTGACTCCTTGCTTTCACTCATCAATCCATTACCAAATCATACCGGCTCTACCATCAAAATATACCCAGAGTCCAACCACTTCCAACCACCTCCACTGCTACAGCCCTGGGCCAAGCCACTATCATCTGTTGCCTGGGTCCTGGAATGGCTTCCCAAATGGTCGTCCTGCTTCTACTCTTGCCTCTCCACAGTCTATTCGCAACACTGCATACAAAGGAAACCTTTTAAAACTTAGGTGATGTGACCCTCCTGCTCAAAATCGCCTAGGGTCTTCCTAGCTCACTAAGGTAAAAGCCAAAGTCCCTTCAGGAGTCTAAAAGGCCCACATGCTGTGCCTCTCCTCTCACCCCTCTGACTTCATCTCCTACTCTTCTCTCCCTCTCCTGCTCTGCTGCAGCACACTGGCCTCCCACCTGCTCCCCCAGCACGCAAGGCAGGCTCCTACCCAGGGTTTGAGCACTGCCTGTTCCTTCTATCTGGAAACACTCTTCCTTCAGATACAGGAGTGACCCACTCCCTCACCTTCTTCCAGTTTCTGCCCAGATTTCACCTTCTCAGTGAGTCTGGTCACCTTATTTAAGATTGCAGTGTCCTCCCCAGCAGCCTCCAACCCCTTAAACTCTTTGATTACCTTCTCGCATTCTATATAATTTGCTTATTTAGGTTTATTGCTATTGTCTCTTCCAAATAGAACGCAAGCACCACAAGCAGAGCTTTCCATCTAGATTTCCACTTCTGGATCCCCAATGTCTGGGACAGTGCCTGGCACATAGTGCCAGTGATATTTACTGAATGGATGAAGGGTAACTAAAAAGGCCACCTACTATTCAATGCCTGGCTGAATGGTCATCAGGATTCACTGCATGTTCTCTTAGGAAGCCAAGGCAGGGAGAAGTTCTTTAACCATGCTTCTTTCCTACCATTATTTTCGTGAAAGAAAGTTAACCGACGTTCAGATGCCAACTTGCTCTTTTATATGATGCTTCCCTTCTGAAGAATTACCTCAATATTTTCTCAAACTGACAACTCTAAAGAGCTTACATTTTATGCCTGAAAGCTTGTGCTTTAACATTTACTCACGTTCTTCCCCAAAGACTCATCTCTCACGTTAATATTTGAAAAGCATGATAAACTACATCCTAAAACACAGCATTGCTCTAAAAAGACAAACAACTTCACTCCAACCAACACCCAAAAGAGACCAACATTTCACCTCCCCAAATGGGAGCTGTGGTGTCTGCAAATAAAAGGAGGAGTGACTTTTACTGATGCTAGAGCCCAAACCCAAAGAGGGCTGGACACCCTGTCTCAGTGACAGAGAGACCTGGCCCCTCATGCACAGCCCATGGTGAGAAGAAGGTGCCACCATGTGTCAAGACAAACGGCAAGACAAAAAAGCACTGGGCTGGAGAACTGGAACCTAATGGCAATTAATATGACAAATGGAAAGTAGATAAAAAGAATGAGCAAAATTCTAATGAAGAAAAATTGCCAGGCTTTGAAAGACTGAACCATTCATAAACTCCAACAGGCGAGAAGTCACAGCTCTAACAAATATGCCTGCAGCTTCCACTGAGGGGCTCGGCGCATGTATGATGTTCACAGTAGTTCCCAGCAGATAAGTGTCTTTTCACATGCCAACGGCAATATCTCTCAGAAACCATCCATCTCCTAATGGGATTTCTCGTTAGAAGAACACAGTAAGGGTTACTTCATCATTGAGCTCTCTAGCCAGAGAAGGCGTGCTGTTTTAGAATGGAAACACTGCAGTCCACAGAAGGAAATGGGAAAGAACTGAAACTCACATTCCAAGATAGGTTGAAATAAGTGTGAATGAAAATTATTTTTTTTTTTGGTTTTTTTATTTTATTTTATTTTTTTAATTTTTTATTGTGGGTAAAAATCAAAATTTTCACAATACATACCAATATTTGTAAAATTATATATAAATACATATGCATATATGTGCATTTGTTTACATAAATGTTATTTGTT
>JAQZBX010066277.1:0-16142 GCA_029593785.1 Cabassous unicinctus
AAGAATTACAAAGATTAAATAGCAAAATGGCAGAAGAAAGTCTTGCATTATCAGTAGTGATTGAATATAAATGGATAAAAATTTCCAGGCAAAAGACAGAGATTGACAGAATGGATGTAAAAGCATGACCTAATGATATGCTGTCTGCAAGAGACTCACTTTAAATTCAAAGTCACAAGTAGGTTGAAAGTGAAAGGATGGAAAAAATTATACCAAGCAAGCAGTAACCAATAAATAAATAAATACAAACAAACAAATAAATAGCTGGGGTAGCTATACTAATACCAGGTAAAGTAGAATTTAAGTCAAAAACAGTTATGAGGGGCAAGAAAGTCATTATATACTGATAAAGGGGTCAATTCAGTAGGAAGACATAAATATATATGCATCTAACCACAGAGAAATATATATCTAAGTATGGTTAAAAGGGGAAATGTTACATTGTATATATGGTAATAGGAAAAAAAATGTTTTTAAATCCATGAAACTGCAGTACACAAACAGTGAACCCTAAGTTAAACCAAGGGCTATAATTAATAGTATAATCATAAAAACGTGCTTTCATCAATTGTAACAAATGCACCACACCAATGCAAGGTGTAAAGAATAGGGTGTTATATGGGAATCTTGTCTTCTATACACGATTGTTCTGTAAATCCACAACTTCTTGAATGAATCAATGAATGAAAAGAAAGGAGAGAGAGAGAGGAAAGAAGGGAAAGAGGAGGGAGGGAGGAAAGAAAGAAGAAGAGAGAAAAATACTACTAGTTTCTGGTTCATTATACAAACCTCCTGATTTGCTGTTTCTGTGTGTTTGTTTCCCATACCCAGAATGCTCTTTCCCTCAAACCTAGTGCTAGCATTCCTCAAAGTTCTGTTCAAATGGCATTTTCTCCCAGATTCCATCCCCAATTCTGCTCTGTCCATCCTCCACCAGGGGCCAATTGGAAGGCATCTTATCCACCTCTGAGCACCGACGGCATATTCACTATGCCTGTCTCATAGTAGTCATGATTCTATACCCTGTACTGTGGTTAACATTTTACCTCCCCAGCTAACCTGCATAATACTGGGGATAAGCCTCTATCATTTGTATCTTACACAGCTCTTAGCACAGTAGCATAGTTGACACATAATAATGTTTTGTTAAATAAATATATCTCTATGCCTTTTTCCTTGTTTCATAAAACAAGACCATGTGTTTGCTGCTTCTCCATATTAAGAAATACAACAGTAGGACAGTCACTTGCTCATAGTAGGTGCTCAATAAATACCTTTAACCAATAAATGTTTGATTTGCAAACTTAAGGCAAGGGTTACAACCTCTATTTCTTAAATCCCTTTACTAGACCCAAGGCAATACTACAGGCACTCAAATTCCTGTAAACTTTGCCTAAGTGATTCAAAAGAGAACATTGGACGAAAAATGAGGCTATATGGCTTTTCTGTTTCTAGAGCGTAGGAAGATATCTGAGCCAAGGACAATGTATCATAAGAAAACTTAAAAATAAATGGTAGAAACAAGCTTCAGACAGTGACAAACTATGGAAACGAATGTTTTATTCAGAAGAGTGGCTGCAGAAGAGCACTGACTCATAGATAAAATACTTTGGGACAGAGAGATCCAGTTGCTTAGAATAAAAGCAAATGAGACAGACATTAGATGAATTTAGATAACAGAGGGTCACTTGAGTCTTTATTTTAGGCAGATATTTTGGACATGTAAGGACAAAATTTAGTTAAGAAGAAATTGGAGAACTTCCAGTAAAAACTGTTGTAAGTTCATGCTTTGAAGACTCCTCTGCTCAAAAGCAATAGCAATGACAGATAAAATATAAAAAGAGATGACTAAAAAGATATAGTCAAAACTGAGCCAAACCTCTCTGTGGAACATAAACATAATTAGAAAAGCAAAGTGCAATAAATATTTGTTTGAAATAAATTCAAATATAACATTGATCATAACAGATAAAATTCACCTGTTAAAAGATCAACTAGCAAATGGGATTAAAAATGATGAAAACAATATTTCAAATTATTTTTAAATACTCAAAATTTGAAATTAATTTTTAAGAGACATGCCTAAAACTAATCAGTTGAGAAAGCATAAAGATATGTAATTCAAATGCTAACCAAAGAAGAAGAAACACAATAGTAATATCAAGAAAAATATTATTTAGGGAAAAGGATGAAGTTGTACTAAAAAATGATAAAAATAAATTGGGGTTCTAGGAAAAGAGTTGGAAACTATGGAGGTAGAAGTCATTTCCAAGAAGTTTTTGGATTTACAAAGTAAGGAAAAGAGCTGAACCCCAATTCTGCCAATTCAACCTCCAAATAGTTATACTCTTTTATTGATGAGTAAAACCAACTTTTTACTTTCCAGGATATTTAAAAATATATATAAAGAGAGAGAGAAGGCACATGGGCTGCCAGGGTCTGGGTTCGATCTCCGGGACCTCCCGGTAAAATAAAAAATATATATAGATAGAAGGCGCATGGGCTGCCAGGCTCTGTGTGCCGGTGAGCCGCCAGGCCCCGGGAGCCATGCAGCAAGATGATGATGTAACAGGAGAGAGATGCAGGGGAGAGTCAAGATGAGATGCTCCGAAAGTCCCAAAAACCAGGAACTGAGGTGGCGCTGGTGGCAGAACACCTCTCTCCTACATCAGAGGTCTCCAGGATCAAATCCTGGTGAAGACTGAAGGAGGAGGATGAGAAGAGATGGCAGGAAACAGAGAATTGCCCAGTGAATGGACACAAAACAGCAAACGGGGAAGGGGGGTTTTAAAATGGATAAAGTAAATAAATAAATCTTTAAAAGTAATAATAATAATAATGATAAAGACAAAAAATTATACAGTTAATTGAAATAGATATTCTTACATTTTATAAACATTTTAGTTGACATTATATTTCACGATAAGTTATATTGTACATCACAAAATGGAGTGAAAGATTGAGGAGACTTCTCAGATAATTATTTCAAAGTCCTATTTTTTATCCTACTTTAACAGAGATAAGTTAGGCTGGTTTTTTGTTTTTACTTAATGGATTTAATGAACTGATTATACAGATAAGAGTCTTTTAAAAATATATATACAATAATGCTCTGAATTACAAGCCTGCTTTTCATGGTTCCAAAATGACTTCTATTTGCTCCCCACTCTGAATTTTGGGGGAGTATCATAAAAAGAGAAACATATTATGACATTTTATTTAGGATTCAAACATATGGCTTTTTTCTGGTTCACTCATTTTGTAGCTTTTCTAATTATCTGACAGGAATTCAGTCTATTTTAGTCATCTATCAACCAATCATGATTTTATTGTAATGAAAATATTAAAACACATTAGGAAAAACTGCATTTTTTAGTGATTTCAGTTAATTTCAAACCAGAAGAGCAAAACAGAAATATGAACCCCAAAATGCAATAATTTCCTTTCTTCAATTTACAAAATGGCAGGTTGAAGTAGCAAAGTGACATCCTGCTATATTGGTCCACGGTTCTCACATTTGTCTTATTGATGTACATAACCATTTGAGGTCAGAAGATAAAGCAGTGTGGCCAAACATAAACCAAGTAAAAAGAATACATTAAAACAGGATTGAACTTCACAAAACCACCATCATTGTGCCTGTGGTGACAAGACACGCAAAAGAAATCCGCTCGATTATTTCACTTGTCAAGGATTCCTTTGGCATCTTCTAAACATAACTACTAGCTGACAGGGTTAGGAACAAATATGCCTGCTCTAATAGAAGAAAGGAAATGGAGAATTCCCACCATTTTTTTCATCCCATGTCAGAGGCTGTAGTTTGCTTTCCTTGATATTGTTTTATCTCAGAACTTGGATTTGGAATAAAGACTCTGGCCACCCAAATGTAGGCAAAACCCAATCTACTTTACGATAAAACATCATTCTTGCATTGCTTTCATGAACTATGACCCTCTTTTGAACCAACTCACCCATCAGGTTGTTAAACTACAATTTGATCAGGTCAGTTTTCTTAGCTGTTCTTCCCCGTAGCAGTTGTCATTAAAAACAACAACCAAAAAAACACACACATGATTTAAACTGTTAGAGGCCACATGACTTTGTTGGAATAATAGACTAGGAAATATTAGACCCTCATTATTATCACTACCAATGGGAAAAGAACATTGTAGTGGTCCCCTTTAAATGTCTCTTTGCCATCCATATTGAGGTCTCTTTATAGATATACTTCAGATTGCCCCTAATACCTTCATGCTTTAACTAGGACACAGTAAAGCTGCCTTTGAGAAATTGTAAAGTTAAATGAAAAAAACATCCAAGGGGAGCAGGTGTAGCTCAGTGGTTGAGTGCCTGCTTTCCATGTACTAGATCCCAGGTTCAATCCCCGGTACCCTCTGAAAAAAAAAAAAATCCAAAATTTAGGAGAATTATGTTTACGGATCTCCAATGTTCAAATTGACCAACAGTGCAAGTCACCACCAAGTTCTTTGCTTCTGTAGGCTTAATTCATAAATTTTGATTGTTTATGTCACATTAATAAAAACCTGAGTGAAAACTGATTCAAGATTTCTCGATGGCCTGTCAATTACTTTTTAAATTGTTTGTGGGAATTAAGCACTTAATTTATAAATCTACAGTGCTTTCCATAATTTTTGTTTTTATTAATAATTGGAAAAATTATTGTTCCATCCCATAAATAGCAATCTAAGACAGTGCCTATGCAAACAGATCCCTCTCAAGGCAGTGATTGCAAGAACAGGAAAGATTTACACTTTCACATTTAAACCTATTCAAAACCAAACACTAGAATCTGGTGGAGTTCCAGGAAGATGGTGTCTGAGTAGGCAGGCAGGCCTCACCTCTCTCACAAAAACAATGGAGAAAGGGCTAAAAGCTGTCTGAAGGACCTGCTTTGGGGGTCAGCAGACCAGAACAGTGCTGCACAACTCTTGGGAGGGCAAGGGACAGAGAGACAAGGAACCTGAAACAACAAACATGAGTTACTAAACTCCCACAGAAGCTGGGAACAACCCCCATCTCCCACCCTAAAGACATTAATCCTGGATACAATCCCTGGCTCACTGCAGCCAACTGAGAGAGGAACAAATGACTTCTTCCTGGTCAGCTGTTACAAGGGAAGATGGAGGGTGAGTTGGAGGGTGGAGAGTAGTTTCTCTTTAGTGAATTCAGCTAGCACAGCCCATTTTGAATCTTGGCTCTGGCCAGACCAGAAACATGATAAAGTAGAGGTTGAAAACAAAACAAAACAAAACATCTCTGTGGAAAGATTCACTGACAAGTGCCATCTTTTGGCCAGCCAGGAAACTGCAAGAAGAAAAACTGCTTTTATGTCTCTAGCCCCAATCCCTGAGAGAAAATCTGCACCCCGTTACTGAGTCTCTGGCCCAATTTTAATAACTTAAACTGGGCAAGTTTAAAGATTTAGAATAAGTTGAATGAAATTTCGAAGAAGAGCTGTGAAGGAAAAAAAAAATAGACAAGAGAGAGAAACTTACCATCAGAGTGAAATCAGCAACATATTTAGATGCCTAGACATCAACAAAAATTACAAGCCCTACTAGGAAGCAGGAAGAGTAGGCCCAGCCAAAAGAACAAACCAAATACCCTGATGAGAGACAGGATTTAAGACAACTAATCAATGATCGTCAAACAGATCTCCTAAATCAATTCAAAGAATTAATGGAAAATATGATGAAATATATAAAGATATTAAGAAGATACTTGGTGAGCATAAAGAGCAATTTGAAAGCCTGCAAAGAAAAGTAACAGAGCTTGTGGGAATGAAAGACATGGTGGATGAGATTAAAAATACACTAAAGGCACAAAACAACAGATTTGAATTGATGGAAGACAGAATTAGAGATATCAAGGACAAAACATCTGAATTTGAAGAGACAAAAGAAAAGAAAAAGGAAAGAATGGAAAAAATGGAATAGGGTCTAAGAGAATTGAATGACAAGGCAACACATAAACATACATGTTATATCCATCCCAGAAGGAGAAGAGAATGGAAAAGGGGAAGTAAGAATAACTAGGAAATAATGACTGAAAACCTCCCAACACTTATGAAAGACATAAATATCAATATCCAAGGACTACACACCCCAAATAGAATAAATCTGAATAGACCTACTCTGAGACACCTACTATTTAGAATGACAAATATCAGAGATAAAGAAGATTCTGAAAGCAGCAAGAGAAAAGCAAAGCATCATATACAAGGGAACTTTGATAAGATTAAGTGCTGACCTCTCATCACAAACCATGGAGGTGAGAAGAAACTGGTATGATGTATTCAAGATACTGAAAGAATTCTGTATCCAGCAAGAATTCTGTATCCAGCAAAACTGTCCTCCAGAATGAGGATGAGTTTAAAGTCTTCACAGACAAACAAAAACCAAAAGAATATGTTACCAAAAGCCTAGAATTACATGAGATACTTAAGGGAGTGCTGCAGCCTAAAAAGGAAAAACCAAGGGTGAGAGACTTGGAGAAGAGTGTAGAATGAAGATTATTGGAAAACATAAATTAGAGGGTGAAGAAAACAGACAAATCTAAGATATGACAATGGAAAGCCAAAGGATGAAATGGATGAAGTAAGTAATATCCTTACAGTATTAACACTGAATGTTAATGGCTTGAACTTCCCAATCAAAAGACAGACTGATAGAAAGGATAAAAAGTAAGAGCCATCTACATGCTTTCTACAAGAAACTCATCTCAGATGTAAGGACACAATTAGGTTGAAAGTGAAAGGCTGGAAAAAGATATTCCACAAAAATAATAACCAAAGAAGAGCTGGAGTAGTCATATGAATATCGGACAAAATAGATTTTTTTTAAGACAGTACCAGGGATTGAACCCAGGACTTCATATGTGGGAAACAGGCACTCAACCACTTGAGCTACACCCACTCACCAAAATAGATTTTAAATGCAAAACTGTTCAAAGGGATAAAGGAGGTCATTATATATTAATAAAAGAGGCAATTCACCAAGAAGAAATAATCATAAATATTTATGCACCTAACCTGGGTGCCCCAAGATACACGAGACAAACACTGGTAAAACTGAAGGGAGAAATAGATGTCTCTACAATAATAGTTGAAGACTTTAATACATCACTCTCAGCATTGGATAGAACATCTGGACAGAGGATAAATAAAGAAACAGACCTTGAATAATATGATAAATGAATTAAAACAGATATTTACAGAGCATTACACCCCCAAACAGCAGGATATACATTCTTTTCATGCGCTTATGGATCCTTCTCCAAGATAGATGATATATTGAGTCACAAGACAGGTCTCAATAAATATAAAAAATTGAAATTACACAAAACACTTTCTCTGAACATCATGGAATGAAGCTGAAAATCAGTAATAGAAAAAGGGAAAATTCACAAATATAGGGAGATTAAACAACACATTCTTAAATAATCAATGAGTCAAAGAAGAAATTAAAAGAGAATTCAGTAAATATCTTGAGACAAATGAGAACACAGCATATCAGAACCTATCTGATACAGGAAAGTCAGTGCTGAGAGGGAAATTTATAGCCCTCAATGCTTACATTTAAAAAAGAAGAAAGAAGAAGGGTTAAAATAGAAGACATAACTACACACCTGGAGGAACTAGAAAAAGAACAGCAAACTAATCCCAAACCAAGCTGAAGGAAATAAATAGTAAATATCAAAGCAGAAATAAATTGAGAACAAAAAACAATAGAAATAATCAACAAAGCCAAAAGCTGGTTCTTTGAGAAGATCAACAAAATCGACAAACACTTAGCTAGATTGACAAAGAAAAAGAGAAGATTCAAATAATTAAAATCAGAAATGAGAAGGGGACATTACAACTGACTCCGCAGAAATAAGAGGGATCATAAGAGGATACTATGAAAACTGTATGCCAAAAAACCAGACAATGTAGAGATGGATAAGTTCCTAGAAATACAAGAACCACCCACATGGACCCTAGAAGAAATAGAAGAACTCAACAAACTAATCACAAGTGAAGAGATTGAAACAATTATCAAAAACCTCCCAAAGATGAAAAGCCCAGGAACAGATGGCTTCATGGGTGAATTCTACCGATCAGTCAATGACAATTTAATACCAATCTTGCTCAAGCTCTTCCAAAAAATTGAACATGAAAGAATGCTACCAAACCCATTCTGTGAAGCCAACATCATCCTAATATCAAAACCAGATATGCGAATATTCTTGTGGACCTGATTTTGTGATAATCAGGGTAGGCTAAACATTCACTATATTAGAAACCATGCATGTGTCCCCAGACCTAGTTTTTCTCCCTAGGTCTGGTTTTTAGAATGCTGGTGATAAACTAAGCCTGATTTATTATATGACCATCCTGTATGGGAAAAGACTGTAACCTTGGGTATCTTTGGTCAACCTTAAGAGATATAGCAGGGGGGACAGTGTGGCTCAGGTGGCTGGGCATCCATCTCCCATATGGAGGGACCTGGGTTCGATCCCTGGGACCTCCTGGTAAAAATTAAAAAAAGAAAAATATAGAAGGCGTGTGAGCCACCAGGCCCCATGTGCAGGTGCACCACCAGGCCCCGCACGCGGGTGCACCGCCAGGCCCCGTGAGCCACACAGCAAGATGATGATGTAACAGGAGAGTGACACAAGGGAAAGCCAAGACAAGACGCGCCAAAAAAACAGGAACTAAGGTGGCTCAGGTGGTAGCATGCCTCTCTCCCACATCGGCGGTTCTGAGGATCGAATCCCAGTGAAGACAGGAGGAGAAGGATGAGAAGGGCAGGAAATGGACACAGAGAGTTCCTAGTGAATGGAGACAGAAACAGCAAAAACGGGGAGGGGGGTAAAAATGGATAAAAGTAAATAAATAAATAAATCCTTTAAAAAAATGTATAGGGGAGGAAGATATGGACTATAGTTAGTAATAATACTTTGACGATGCTCTTTCATGATTTGTTAACAAATGTTTCACAATAATGCAGGGTGTTTGGGAGCCCTGTATGATGTTATACATGTTTGTTTTGTACATTCACAATGTTTACGGAACACTTATAGTTTATATATGCTCATGTATGAATGATATACTTCAGTAAATTGTTTTTTTTAAAAACAAACAGATAAATATACTATGAAAAAAGAAAATGACAAACCAGTATCTCTAGTGAATACAGATGCAAATCTCAACATAGTACTTCCTAACCAAATACAAAAGCATATTAAGGACAACCAGCAAGATGGCGGCAGAGTAAGGCACTCCTAGAGTCAGCTTGTACTACAGGGAGTTAGTAATCACCCAGAGCTATCTAAAGCACCTGTTTTGGGACTCCAGGAGACCAGAAGAACATCCTTCAACATCCTTGAAAGAATGGAAGGCAACTACCCATCTACAGAGAAGTTTCTGCAGTAGAGCACTCCATGCTGTGGAGGCTAGTACCTATCCTCCACTGGTGGCACAAGTCACCTCAGGAGCTATTCCATGCCTGGAATTGGAAGTTGCACTTCCACTTCCAAATGCGGGAGGAAGAGATGGTTGGGCACCAACTTCAGCTACTGATTAGTAAGTTTGGCAGGCTAAAGTATAATCCTAAGAACAGCTAAAGTTTGGACCTGTCCAAGAGTTAACTCTGCCTCTGGCATGAGGGGAAGCAGGGCAAACTGAAAATCACAGTGCTGGTAGGGACCGGCTCCTTTCCATCCATCTCTCATTGCAGCTCTAGCCTAAGCCCCAGCCCCACCTCTGGCAAGGAGGAAGCTGGGAGGACCTATGCCAGCCTCTCTGGGAAACTACAGGCTATGCTGTACAGGCCGGTGATCATCCTACCCTGGCAGTGCAAGCCGCCTCAGAAGTTATTCTGTGGCTGGAGTTGGAAGCTCCATTTCTGAAAAACAGGTGGCCACTGACTTCAACTACTGATTAGTAAGTTTGGCTGGCTGAAGTATAAACCTAAGAACAACTAAAGTTTGAACCTGTCCAAGTCAGAAAGAGGCTGGTAGCCACCATTCTGACTCCACCCCCAGCATGAGGGGAAGGCAGACTGATTGAAAATCACAGTGATGTCAGGGACTGACTTTTTTCCACCCAGATCAGACTGCAGCCCTAGCCTAGGCTTCAGCCCTACCTCTGGCAGGTAGGAAGTTGACAGGACCTGCATCAGCCTCTCTGGGTAACTGCAGGTACATTCAGTTGGCACAGACTGAAGAGTTGGAAATCTACCAGGGCAACTGCAGTCATTTTGGACCCACATGGCATAGATCGCTGTCCACACCTGCAAGCTCCATCCCTGCCTCTGGCAGGGGAAGGAGGGCTGTGAAGCTTCATCAGTCTCTCTGGGCAACTACAGGCTAGGCCTTCACAACTTGAATTATTACACACAGCTGTGGCTCTGCTCCTACCTCTGACAAAGGAGTAATGTGGGAGAAGCTTCATCGGTCCCTGGGGTAATGAGGACAGCATGAGCCTCCACAGCTTACAGCACCAATTACATCCTTGGCTCCTACTACACAACCAGCAAGGGAGAAAGGGCAAGAAAGCCCTAAACTAAAGAGAGAAACTGCACCCAGAATAAATACATCTTGTAAGCCAGATGCCAAGACACCAACAAAAAACTACAATCCATACCAAGAAACAGGAAGATATGGCCCAGTTAAAGGAACAAGATAAGCCTCCAGATGACATAAAGGAGTTGAGACTACTAATCATAGATGTTCAAACAAATCTCCTTAATAAATTCAATGAGATGGCTAAAGAAATTAAGGATATTAAGAAGACATTGGATGTGAACAAAGAAGAATTTGAAAGCCTACATAGAAAAATAGCAGATCTTACTGGAATGGAAGGCACAATAAATGAAATTAAAAATACACTGGAATCATATAACAGCAGATTTGAGGACGCAAAAGAAAGGATTAGTGAGCTTGAAGAAATGGCCTCTGAAAGCAAACATACAAAAGAACAGATGAAGAAAAGATTGGAAAAAATTGAACAAGTTCTCAGGGAACTAAACGACAGCAAGATATGTGCAAACATACATGTCATGAGTGACCCAGAAGGAGAAGAGAAGGGAAAAGGGGCAGAAAGAATATTTGAAGAAATAATGATAGAAAATTTGCCAACCCTATTGAAGGACATAGATATCTGTGTCCAATAAGCACAACGTTCTCTCATCTGAAAAAAATCTGAATAGACCAACTCCGAGACACATACTAATTGGAATGTCAAATGCCAAAGACAAAGAGAAAATTCTGAAAGCAGCAAGAGAAAAACAATGCATAACATACGAGGGATACCCAATAAGATTAAGTGCCGATTTCTCATCAGAAATCATGGACGCAAAAAGACAGTGGTATGATATATTTAAGATACTGCAAGAGATAAACTTCCAGCCAAGAATCTTATATCCGGCAAGATTGTCTTTCGAAAATGAGGGAGAGTTTAGAATATTCACAGATAAACAGAAACTGAGAGAGTTTATAACAAAGAGACCAGCCTTGCAGGAAATACTAAAGGGTGTGCTACAGTCTGAAAAGAAAAGACAGGAGAGAGAGACTTCGAAGAGAGTCTAGAAATGAAGATTATATCAGTAAAAGTAACTAAAAGTGTCAAAAAAGTGATGAAAATAAAATATGAGAGATAAAACCAAAGGTCAAAATGAGCGAAATAAAAACTGCCCTTACTGTAATAACATTGAATGCTAATGGATGAAACTCCCCAGTCAAAGGGCACAGACTGGCAGAATGGATAAGAAGATATGAGCGATGTATATGCTGTCTGCAAGAGACTCCCCTTAGACCCAAGGGTACCAACAGATTGAACGTGAAAGGCTGGAAAAAGATATTCCATGCATGCAGCAAACAAACAAACAAGCAAAAAAAGCCAGAGTAGCTATACTTATTTAAGATGAAATAGACTTTAAAAGACACTAGTAATGCACAATCTCAGGAGGAAGTCACGGGAAAAGTTCCATTTACAACAGTGACTAAAAGAATCAAATATTTAGGAATAAACTTAGCAAGGATGTAAAGCACTTGTATTCAGAAAACTACAATGCATTTTTAAATCAAAAAAGACCTAAATAATTGGAAGAACATTCCATGCTCATGGATTGGAAGACTAAATATCATTAAGATGTTAATTCTACCCAAATTGATATACAAATTCAATGCAATCCCAGTAAAAATTCCACCAGCATTTTTTAAATAAATGGAAAACATGATTATCAAATTTATTTGGAAGGGCAAGGGGTCCCAAATAGCCAGAAATATCTTAAAACAGAAAAGCAAAGCTGGAGGACACTCACTTCTAGACTTTAAATCATATTACATAGCTACAGTGGCAAAACAAAAACAAAAACAAACAGCATGGTACTGGCATAAAGACAGACACATAGACCAATGGAACTGATTTGATGGTTCAGAAACAGACCCTCATATCTATGGTCAAGTGATTTTTGACAAGCCTGTCAAATGCACCCAGCTTGGGCAGAACAGTCCATTCAACAAATGGTGCTGGGAGAACTGGATGTCCATAGCCAAAAGAAATAGGACCCCTATCTCACACCTTATACAAAAATTAACACAAAATGGATCAAGGACCTAAATACAAAAGCGACAACCATAAAACTCCTAGAAGAAAACGTAGGAAAACATCTTCAAGATCTTGTGGTAGGCAGTAGTTTCTTAAACCTTATATCCAAAGCATGAGCAACAAAAGAAAAAATAGATAAGTGGGACCTCCTCAAAATCCAACACTTTTGCACCTCAAAGAAGTTTGTCAAAAGGGTAAAAAGGCAGCCAACTCAATGGGAGAAAATATTTGTAAATCACATATCCAAAAAGGGTTTAATATCCATGATATATAAAGATACTACAACTCAACAATAAAAAGACAAGCTACCCAATTAAAAAACAGGCAAAAGACTTGAATAAACATTTGTCCAAAGAAGAAATACAAATGACAATTAAAAAAAAAAAAAAAAAAATTGAAAAAATATTTAACATTACTATTGATTAGGGAAATGCAAATCAAAACTACAGTGAGAAATCATTTCACACCTATTAGAACGGCCACTATTAAACAGTCAGGAAACTACAAATGTTGGAGAGGATGTGGAGAGAGAAGAATGCTTATTCACCTTTGGTGGGAATGTAGAATGGTACAGCCACTATGGAGGAGTGTTTGGCAGTTCCAAAGAAGTTAAATATAGACTTGCCATGTGACCCAGCAATACCACTACTAGGTATATACCCAGAAGAACTGAGAGCAGTGATATAAACAGACATGTGCACACAAATGTTCATAGCAGCGTTATTCACAATTGCCAAGAGATGGAAACAATCCAGGTGCCCACCAACTGAGGAATGGATAAACTGTGGCGTATACACACAATGGAATATTATGCAGCTGTAAGAAAAAATGAAGTCATGAAATGTATGACAACATGGATAAACCTGGAGGACATTATGTTGAGTGAAGCAAGTCAGACACAAAAGGACAAATACTGTATGATGGTGCTATTATGAACTAAATATATTGTGTAAACTCATGGAGTTAATAATTAGAATATAGGTCACCAGAAAAGACAATAAGATTAGAGAATGGAAGGCTGAGAGTTAATCTGTGCAGAATTGGTAAAACGGTTGCTTGTAAATTTTTGGAAATGAATAGAAATATTGAAAGCACATCATAGCGTTTTTAACTAGCAGAGCCATTATATGGGTATGAAGGGAGTTAAAAGGGAAAGTCTAAGGACATGTGTATTTCTAGAAAGAAAACTAAAACATGTAACATGGGACTTTATAACAGTGAAACCTCATGTAAAATACAAATATGGATGATATTGCATATATGACTGTTTTTACAAAAATAAATACAAATAAACTAGAGAGACGGAAACATTATAGCAGCTATGTATGGCAGGGGAAGCATTAAAAGATTGAGAGGTGTTGAGTTTTTGTTTGTTTTATGTTCATTATTTTTATTATTGGAGTAATGAAAATGTTCTAATAATGATTGAAATGATGAATGCACAACTATGTGATTATACCAAATACATTGATTGTATGCTTAGAATGGATTTGTACTCTATATGTATCAATAAAATGGATTTGTTTTAAAAAAAGTACCTTAAAACAAATCCCAGGAAAAGGATCTAATTTGCTGAATTACCTTTAATTATAAGGAAAAAAAAAAACTAAAAATTTTAGGAAAAAAAAAACTAAAATTTTCATTTCTGTTGTTAACATTTTTGTTAGCTACAGCATAATTTAATATCTTTCAACTTCTACCAAATTTATCATTTAAAAAATCATTGATCTACAATGTATACCTTAAAATTATTCAAAAATATAGGAAAATATTTAATAAGAATGAGTTTTATGAGTTTTATAAAATTAACCATCAATCCCCATTAAATCTAACATATTACATATATATCTCTATATCCAAAAAATAAATGATTTAAATGTATTCAAAGATTGGGAATATATATGGAGAGATCATTATTTAGCTATCACAATTCACTCCTATGTGCTAGTCAAATTTTTTATTTAAAAAGTTTCTAAGCGTTTTCCAAGGCAGTGAGACTTATGTGGTATAGCTGTCAGAATTTCACATGCTTTCACACTAAGGTTTGAATTGAAAAATAGAGGCCATGCAAGTTCACAGAAACGGTGACAAAATAATTTCTTAGCTGATGTTTTTTAACGTCCATCAATGGAAATTCTACTGCTGATGTGGAGGTAATTACATTTAGTTACCAAGAAAAATCATGGCAAACTCTTGGGAATTATACCACTTCCCCCTGTATAGCTCTGAACTGAAAAATCCCCTCATCAAACTCCTTTATTCTTGCTGCCATGGTAAGTATTTCTAGAAGCTAACTCTTTGCCTTTTCACCCCTACCCCTTAGTCTAATACTGACAAGAGTAAACATTTAGGAGTTTCACAGACTATGCACAATAACCTGCTTCTAATTTATTGTTCCTTCAGGAGGTAATAATGACACAATCTGCACAGAAAATATTAATAAGAGAATAAAAGTCTCAATTATGCAAACACTTTTTCCCATTTCCTCTTCTATCCTCTTAAGCTACTGCTAAAATAAAATGCTGCATCTCTCCCCATCAATTTTCTCAGTAAAATTCTAAGTCTTCAGGCAAGGAGAGGTTATTTTCATATCCTACCTGTGTGTTTTGCTGGATTATGAAAGATTTAGCTTTCATGTTTTGTTTTTGTTTTGTTCCTCTCTATAGGAAGCTTCTTTGAAACATTCAGAGAGAATATTTCTTATTCCCTTCTTTTTAAAGTTAGTCAAGAGAAATGTGTCATTGCTATAACACAATCTGGTTGAATTATTACAGTCAAATACGTTCTAGGGACTTACATTCTAGGAAATACATTATGCAAAGCATAGCAAAATTGATAGATGAAGTGCTAAATTTTTTTCTTTTGAAATTCTCTCTCAAATTTGCAGGTGTAAAAGAAAATTATAAGTACTGGTGTATGGATGACAGATAGATATGACTAGGAGAGGCAAGATGAGGATTAAAGTTAGGCAAGGGTCTGGAAGAATCAAATAATTGGCCGAGGCTGTGGGGTCACTGTACGGCTTATAACCAGATTGTGGCACCATGGTCGGAAAAGCAGGTAAAGGTGGCATCTGCACAGGTAGTCCTGAGAGGCTGTTCAGGGTTAACACGTGAACAGAGTGCTCAAATGTAAGCAGAGCGCTTGGGGGTAGGGGACAGCAGGCTGCAGAGGTAGCTATTTTGTATCTAAAAGTTCAAACTGGAACAAGGTCTGCAGGGGGGTGGGATTCTGAGAGGTAATTCAGTCCTATAAATCAAAATTAGGATCTCAAGATACAGTACAAGCTACAGGGTTCTCCTCTCACAATTTAGGATCTCAATGGCTGTGTCTTAGTTTTTAATGCCCAATTTCATGACTATTGATGTCATGGGAAAAAAAAATTAATAGGCATAAAGAAACAGGACTGTTAACAGAAAAAGGAAAAAATCGAAGCAGATGCATAAGTGATTCAGATATTGAAGTTAATGGCCAAAGACTATGATTAATATGTTCACAAAAAATAGAGGGAACGAAACAAAATAGATTA
>JAQZBX010066278.1:0-16143 GCA_029593785.1 Cabassous unicinctus
CTCCCCTTCCCCTTCCCCTTCCCTCCCTCCTTCCCTTCCTTCCATCATCTTTCTCTCATCTATCTATCTAATCTATCATCTAGCTAGCTAGCTATCATCTATCTTTCTATCTTATCTATTTCCTGAACCCCATCTTAAATATGGAGAAACAGAGCTGGTGACTGTTGAAGCACTCAGCTGGTAAATGGAAGTCCTTGGCCAAATTCCAGGACTGTCCATTTTAAGGCTCTGTGCTTACCTGCCTGTGGGAGGAGAGTAGTTTTGCTAATCCAGGCTTTCCTGAAAATAGACCCAGGGGTCTCAGATAATCACATGTCAAGAATGAACGGCTTATGGCTGGAGCCCGCCCAGCCTCTGCAGTGGCTCACATGCACACAACCGAGGGGTCCCTGAAGTTTTCCCCATTAATAAATCCCAGGCCTTCTTGGTGTAAATGGGAAGAGATTACAAGGCGGGGCTTTTGGCTGGCACTGCTGGGATCTGGGTATACCTCATATATCAAAGTAGGGCCCTGCAGGCTCTGATGTCGGGGGAGGGGGTTGGATTCAAGGCAGCTAGATAGAAGCTGAGTCTCCCGCCACCCATTCCCCTCTCCAGCCAGCTGGGCCTCGGTCTGGACACCAGAGGTCATGAGGGCTTGTCCCACAGCTTGGGAGACATCGTGCTCCTACTCTGGGAGGGCTGTGCTGGGTCTTGTGAGTGCAAAGAGGTGGGAGGACCCCTGCTTCCTCCCCAAGGAGGACTCTCCCAGAGAAAGCCAAAATACATACATCCTGGAAAAAGGAATGAAAGATGTATGTGTATGTGTGTGCGTGTGTGTGTGTCTGCACAAAGTGTGCCCATGAGTGAAAGAGCAGTGAGCTAGGAGGGGGAGGAGTGGGGAGGAAAAGGAGGGAAAGGAGAAGGAGGGGAAGGAAGGGAGGAAGGAGGAGGGAGACAAAGGGGAAGAAGAGGGAGAGGGAGGGGAAGGAGGAGGAGGGACAAGTCTGGGGAGCTGGAGCCACAGGCCTTCCCAGATCTTCATTCCCTCGCTTCTCCCGTGGTTGGAGGCAGGGTCTGGACTAGTCTCCCAGGCCAGTGGTCACAGGTGAAGTGCCTAGAGGAGCCCAGGTGGCAATCCTATGCAAGAGCCAGGCGGGCCAGTTACAAAAAGGAGTGTGGCTGACCAGAGTCTTGTCCAAAGGTCTCAGCTTCCACTCGGCTCCAGCCCATCATTGCCATTTGGAGCAAGGGCCTGTGTTGATGGATTTTACGATTTTTTTCAAAGGAAGATGGATTTCTATTAAAAAAATGTCCAGTTTTTAAAGCCTCAGGCCAGACAGCACAGACTTGTGGGTCAGATGCCGCCTGGTCAGTGTCTGACCTGGTCTCTTTGCTCAGAAAAGAGCACGGCCTGCTTCTTATCTGCCACTTACGGCCTGTAGGGTCGTGGACAAGTGACAGTCTCTGAGCCTCTTTTTCTTATCTGCTCATGTGGATAAGAATGGCTATCTCAGAGGGTTGTGGTGGGGTTAAAGATAACACTTGGAAAATCTTCCTACAGGGAGCTAGCAACTAGGGCATAGCACTGTGCTCCTCAAGTACCAGGTCCTTTTATCTTCAGCTTGTTCTTCTCAGACAAATGTTTCTTAGAAATGCCCTCTTTGACATCTTTCCCCCTAGTAACCACCTCCCGTGGCTTAGGAAAAAGATGTGGACAATCTATCACTTTGAGGATCTGGGACTGGCTGGGCCGTAGTTTACCGGCCAGATATCTTAGAAGACAAGGTTTTATCCCCTAAAGGGAAGGGCACAAAATACAGGACCTGGACCCGTGCTTGCAAGTACACCCCACCCCATCCCCACTCTGTAAGAAACTGTGGCCCAGAGAAGGGAAGAGCTTGCCCAAGGCCACCCAGCTACTGGTAGAGGCAGAGCTAAGAAGAGAACTGCAGTTTCCTGGCTCCCAGATCAGTGCTCTCAGCACTGCCTCTCTCAGCTGTGGCTGGTTCTCCAGAGTTGGGTAGGGAGCCCAGGGAGGGCCTGGTTTCTTTCCTAGGGGCTGTTGTCAGGCCATATCTGAGCTGGAGACTGGGAAGCCAAGCGCTTTGGAGAAATTCAAGTCTGTGGACTTGCAGGAAGCTCATGTAAGCTCTCGCAAGCCTTGGAGCTCCCAAGCCAGGTGGGTGAGCCCACGGGCAGTCTGGCCTGGGCCACCTCTGGCCCCTGTTCTTGTCCAGACACTTTGTTTGCATCGTCACCTGTCCTGAGCACATCCATGCCCTCTGTCTCCTCAGCTAGAGCACACGCCCATTTGGAGCGAGGACCCTGTCTGAATCATCTCAGTACTTCCCCTGACAAATCAAGTGCCTGAGACCGCAATGAAATGGGAGGAAAAAGAACTGGCGTCCTGTCTACCAAACTAGCAAAAACAATTGTAAAACAATAACAACAAACGCTGGCAAGTGGTGAAACTGGTACACTCAACCACCGCGGGTGGTGTGATTAATCGCTACATCTTTTTAGAAAGCAATTACACAGTATGTCAAATACACTCTATAGATACTCATCCCTTTTGAACTAGTAATTCTACTTCTGGGAATATGCAAATGGCCTATGTTTCCTTTAGTCACTATTTTTCTTTCCCACGGCTCCACCTAGTATTTGAACAACACTCTTCCCTTTTTCCCCCTCCATCATCCAGAGACTTCTTGAAGCACTTCTGCTATTCTTGTCGAAGCTACTTTTAAAGGATCATTAACTCATGAGCAAAGCTGGCACTTTTAAGCCCGTTAACATGAGGAACACATGAGCCAGCAACCCCGACAGTCTTGGAAGCATACCATGCCAGTGGCTACTTTTTCCTTCCGTCCCCCAGGCTGCCCTTGTGCTCATGGAGGAGTCAGCCAGGTTTGCCTTTGGTGTCCTCCTGCCACCTTCCTCTGTACCCTCTCTCCTAGACCCCTTCTGAAGTCTCATCCATGTCCCAGCAAATGAGAGCCTTGAAGGTCTCAGCCGAGGGCTCCTAAGACCTTAGGGGACTGGTCTCGTGCGATGTATCTCTGGGGGTGGAGAAGGGAGGCCATGCTGGGCAAGTATCAGGCGTGTGTGCAGAAAGCCTGCTGGAAGGACAAGAAGTACACTGCCAAGCCGTTCCAAAAGGAAAAGGAAAAGAAGTGTGGTCTGACACAGAGGACTATAGTCAGATAAGGACCCTGCTTTAGATTCACGGAAAAGCTCAAAAGATTTCTGTCCAGTATGGTTATCGCCATCCCAGACCCGCTTGTTAAGTCTTGGTACAGCCCCCGGTCAGATTTGTGTCTTTGGGAGTGCCTTTGCAAGCCTGGATTGCACGGTGAGGCAGCTGAGGGCTCTCCAGATCCATGTCACCTGCATCTTGAAAGCCCCTGGCTTCTTCCACAGGGTACATATGTCGCTGTTGATTTCATTCTGTTTCCTTTTCATAAAATGCTACACTCTTGAGGTCTAGCTGTTGTTTTCTATGTACACCTAGTGCTCGCACCCACTGCGTTTCCCTCATCCTTTCTCCGAGTGAGGGATACCCGTGACTTCTACACATCCTTGCACCACAGACGTTGCTGCGATGGATGTCCTTGGACGTGTGCCTTTGTGGATCCCCTGTTCAGCGATAAGGGAGGGCCAGCACCTGTGTCCTCCCCTGAGAAGCTTACCTGTTGGCATGCTGGTGTGGGAGCCGACCTAAAGGTGGTTCTGTCCACCTGTCAATTTTCTGGATGAGAGTTCTGAGGACTGGAGCAGGGAAGCAACCTGCCCCCAGTTGTCCAGTGAACTGAGAGGACGACAACCAGGGTCACACTTTGGTCTCTTTCCTCTGCTGCCTGCCCTGCTTTGGGGAATATCATAGTGGCAATGGCCAGGTGAAAGGGAGAGTAAGCAATGTGGGGACTCGCGGATCCCAGGGCAGGGCAGGAGCTGGGCTGGGTGGCAGGAAGGAAGGAAGGCCATTTAGCACCCAGGTTCATCTCGCTCATTAAGGAAATGGGAGGCAGCTGGGCTGTCTGCTCACTAACAGCAAGGAGGGCTGAGGGTGCGTGTGTGTGACCTCTGCGTTTCTTCCTGGATAGGCAGTTGTAATGGCAGTGAGGAGGCCTCTGCAGAGAAGAACAAACAAGCACGGAGCAGGGCCAGAGGGAAGACATTGAGGAACAGCCAAGTCAAGCAGCAGCGGAGGTTTCCAGTTCATGAGCTGCAGGATGTTCCTGAAGCCAGAATCAATTGTATGTGAGTGACAACCCAGAGGGGACTCTCCTGGACACTTGTTATGTCACCAGGAGATGTCTAGTGAAAATAACAACATAAATTGTTCAGGACTTTTGACTCACCAAAGCACCTTCTTATCTCTTACAGCATGATTTCAGGTCAGGGTGAAATTTTAGATGCTTTTTTTAAAAAAAATCATAAAGCTATTATGTGTTTATTGTGAAAAATCTGAACAATACAGACAGGTATAAAGACAACAGAAAACAATCCAAAATCCTTAAAGTATCAGTTTTGCATTAAATGCCAGAAAATTTGAATCTTACTGTAATAAAAATGTAGTTTTTCAACATATATTTTATCAATTACATCTCCTCTTTATATAACTTTAAATATTCTTCAAAAGCATTGTTTTTAAAAGACTTTGTAATGCCCCATTGTATGTATTATATAGTTCATTAAACCATTTTCCTGTTATTGGACATTTATGTGGTTTCCAAAATTTTGTTCTTATAAATAATACCGATGACAGTTTTACATAAATTTTTGTAACAGATTCTGATGATTTCCTTGAATTAGATGCCTAGAAGATAAATTTGTTGTGTTAAAGGAACTTTTTTAGGTTTTAAAAATATAGCACCAAATTGCCATCTAGTATATAAAGGTGCTTTTTCTCTACATTCATGTACACATAGAGTATTATTTTTAAAAAAGTTTTTATGTAATTTGTTTGCAATTTGAAACTTATTTACAGTGCATTTAAAATTATTTATATTTTGTGGTCATTCATTTGAATTTCTCCTGTGAATTTTCTATTTATATTGTGTCCATTTTCCACTGATGTTTCAGTTGTTTTCTTATCAATTTGATTGAGACTTTGTACATTAAAAAGATAAATCCTTCTGTATTACTTATTACAAATGTTTTTAAGTTGGTGATGAGACTTTTTAGTTTGTTTATAATGTTTCTGAGAGAATGGAATATTTTAATTTTTCTTTAGGCAAATTTATTAAGTTTTCTTTACCATTTTTACTTCTTTCATGTCTTTTATGCTTCCAGAGCTTTTTTCCCCATTATAAGAGCTGATAGATATTTATCTTTGTTTCTTCTAGACTTTTATGGCTTTGTTTTTTATGTTTAGCTCTTTGAGCCTCCATAATTTATTTTGGTGTAAAGTATGATGTGAAGATCTGAATTTATTTAATTTTCTAAATAGTTAACCAATTGACCCAGCAGCAGTTAATGAGTAATTTTTCCTTTCCCTGATGATGTGAATTGCCATTTACTGATTTCACTTACCTACCCAACATATTCATATCCTAGAGTCTGCTTTCAGGCTATATTTTCCCTGTTCTATTGACCTATCTAATAATTCATTCACGTGCTGCTACCGTTTGTTTTATAATTATTATTACATTGCATTATAATGTATTATCTTATGGAGAAAGTGTCCCACCCTTACACTTATTTCCCCAAATTGTATTGGCTTGCCTGGCCTCTTCATTATTTCAGATGAAATTTAGAATAATCTGATCAAGCTCTAGATTCCATAGATTTTTTTTTTTTTTTTTTTTTTAATGCACTTGCAACTCTATCTCCCATGGTCCCTTTACAAATACCTTCAGCTCCTGATGGCATTTTATCCTGGTTCGGGAACTTGCCATATTTTTGCTGATCTCTATATTTTTGCCTACTGTTGCTCTGCTGGAATATACTCTCTCTGCCATTTATGCCTTTTGAATAAGCTTTCCCCATCACCCAACTGGAAATGCATTCTCTCTCTTCCTCCTCCCTGCCCCCACTCTCTCTTTCCTCTGAGTCTCCATAACCCCTTATCTGGGCCTCTCCAACAGCACTTCGGCTGTCTACCTTGTATCCTTAAGAATTAAGTGCTGTTTTATCTTCTTGATAACAACCTGTAAACCACTTTGTCAAAGAAGGTCTCCTCTGATTTTCAAAGCAACCTTAGGAGATAGGGAGTTGGGTGGTATTATTAGCTCTATTTTGTCCATGGGGCTCAGAGAGGCTAAGTAACTAGCCCAAGACCACACAGCTAGAAAATATTCACTATCAGGACTTGATTTCAGGTTTTCAAGGTGGAATATTCTGCATTCTGCTCTCCTTGCTATCTCCTCCCTGTCAGCCCTTGAGGGCAGGGACAGGAAGGACCTTTAATCAGTATTTGTTAGGTGAGTGAATGTGGGTTGGGATGAGTTGGTGAGTGGATGGGACAGGTTGGGACGATGGGAATTCTCTTTGAGTTGTCTTCCTGGATAGGCTCTTGTAGAAAAGCCCTGGCTGACAAAATTCCAGAAGTCCTTGGTGCCGTTGCAGAGAACAGTCACCTCTTTCTCTCTAGAACCCAGAAGCTGCTGAGAATCTGACCCCCTTCTTTTGGCCCAGAACTCCCTTACCCTGCCAGGAAGGCTAAGAAGCCTCATTGTTACCTTATTGCTCGAGGCAGCCCCAACCATCTTTCCAGTGTCCCAGGCCCATCAGTCAAATCCAGGAAACCTGTGGTCCCCTCCAGCAAGCAAGAGACACCAGTGACTCGTGACTTTGGTGCCAGTCCCTTATGGCAAGAAACAAATGGGGCCAGGGGATGGTGAAGAGGACCAAAAGGAAGATCGAGAATAGGAGCAGGGGGTGGCTGGCAAGATGGGAGTGGTGGGTGGGACATGTTTCTGGCAGTCAGGGATGGGCTTTTGGCTGTAATGTCTGAGTAGAGGGGAGCCTGCTCGTGGTCCTCGAAGAGGCAGCACAGTGTGATGGGACCTGTTTGAGTTTGCTAAAGGCTGCCGATGCAATATACCAGAAATGAGTTGGCTTTTACAATGGGGATTTATTAAGTTAAAAGTTTACACCTCTGCGAAGCAGGTGTGGCTCAGTGGATAGAGCCCCCGTTTACCATATGGGAGGCCCGGGTTCGCATCCCGAGGCCTCCTTGTGAGGGCACGTCGGCCTGATCAGTGCGGTGGGCTGATGCAGCAACCTCACGGCAGGAAGTGGGTGTGGTTCAATGGATGGAGCACCCGTTTACCATATGAGAGGCCCCAGGTTCGCTTCCCTGTGCCTCCTTGTGAGGGCAGGCCGGCTCCTGATGCCGCGAGACCTCGCAGCAAGGGGGAGATAAGCAGACACGGAGAAGACACGCAGCAAATGGACACAGCAGCACGGGCAGCAAGGGGGAGATAAATAAATAAAATAAATAAATCTTTAAAAAAAAAAAAAAGAGGACACTGAGTGTGTTCAAAAAAAAAAAGTTTACACCTCTGAGGCTGTGAGAGTGTGCAAATCAAGGCATCATCAGAGATGCTTTCTCACTGAGCTGCAGCTGTGGGTGATCAGGCATATGGCAGGGTCTGCTGGTCTCTCCCCTTTCCTCCGGGCCTCATTGCTTTCAGCTCTGGGCTGCTCCCTCTGTGACTTTTCCCCCTCCTGGGTTCGTTGATTTCAGCTTTTGGTGGTGTCTCTCTGTCTCTGCAGCTTATTTCTTTGTCTCTGAGGCATTTTACTCCTGTGTTTATAAAGGACTCCAGTAAGAGGATTAAGACTTACCCTGGCTCATGCTCACTGAAGTGATCTGATCAAAAGGAAGGTCCCTTAATGGAATCTAATTAAAAGGTCCCATCTACAATAGGTTTATATGCACAGGAATGGATTAACTTTTCTTTTATTGTTTTTTAAAAAAATATTTAATTTAATTTATTTTTAAAGAAGCTTTAGATTACGTAAATGTTACATCAAAAATATAGGGGATTCCCATATGCCCCACCCCCTTCCCCTCCCACACTTTTCTCCATTAACAACATCTTTCATTAGTGTGGTACATTTGTTACAATTGATGAACATATAGTGAAGCATTGCTACGAACCATAGTCTATAGTTTACATTATGGTTTACACTTTGCACCACACAATTTTATAGGTTTTGACACAACGTATAATGTCCTGTATCCGTTATTGCAGTGTCATGCAGAACAATTCCAATGTACCCAAAATGCCCCATGCTACACCTATTCTTCCCTCTCCCTCCCCTCAGAACCTCTGGTGACCTTTGCCTTTATAGCAATGATACAAGTTCTTCCATTACTAGAATAATAATAATTCTACTTTAGTCCATAGTTACATTCCCCCCTTAAGTTTGTTCATTCCTCCATCTTGAGGTGGATTAGCTTTAAGAACAGGATTTCCTGGGATCCACCTAAGCTTCAGATTGTCCCAGGACCTCACAAAGAGCCAGGAGATCTGGGTTAGGTCTTGCCTCTAGTAAACCATTACACCTCTCTGAGCCTTAGTCTACCTGTGTAACCTGCATTCCTCCAAGGGAGATCATTAAGAGTCAGATGAGGGAATGGATATGAAGGGGTTTGCAAATCATAAAGCCCCATACAACAACAGTCAGCACCACATTTTTATTTTATAGATAGGGAAACTGAATTCCATATGAGCGGCCAGAGACACACAGCAGATTAATATCCCAGCATCCCCTGATAGCTTTACCTCACGTCCCCAGGCTCCCAATAAGATTTATCTTCTCTGGGCTGAAAAGGTATGGAGGCCTGGACTCAGAGGCAAGAATTGTGGGTTCTTACTCCACCTGTGGTACTAACTTGCTGTGTAACTTTGGGCAAGTTATTTCTTCTCTCTGGAGTTTAGCTTCTTCATGGTTAGCTTTACAAAGAGCATTCTCCTATATTTCTGTATGCCCCCTTCCCCTCAGCAGCATGATCCATCAGCAGGGCTTCAACAACCATGTCTACCAATGGCCTTCAATCTGCATCTCCTGCCCCAACTTTCTTCCTGGCCCCAGAGCCTCATATATATCCTTATAAACCCTCCCACAGACAACCTCACACTCAACACATCCCAAACAGAACTCAGGTCTTTCTCCAGAAGCCTGATCCTCCTCTTATATTTCTTGTCTTAATGAAAGGCACCATCTCATCCAACCCTACCACATGCCAGAAAATGAGGAAACTGAGGCCCAGAGAGGTTAAGAGACTTGTCCAAATTACACAGTGATTAGTTTACAGAGATGGAACTAGAACCCAAGTTTCCGGACTTGGGACCAGGTGTGCGATCTCACATTCCTCCATTTGACTGAGATGTGATTGAAGGTATTTTCATTAATCTCTCAACAGCAGATGTATTGGTCAGGACAGGCTGGGCTGTTGTAGAGTAACTAGTAAACCCTGATGTCTCAGTGTCTTAACACAGTAACGGATGATTTCTTGCTCATGAAAAGTTCCATGTGTGCTGGGTAGCCTTCCTCATCTTGTGGATACACAAATTGAAATACATGTACTCCAAGATCACCTGAATGGAGGGCAGCGGGGAGAGATGAAGGAGGTATGCTGGCTTTTAACTTTGACCTAGAAACCTCAATCCATTGGCCAGAACTAGTCACATGGCCCCAACCCTTTCACAAGGGAGACTGGGAAATGCAGAGGAACATATAGATGATCCATGAGCATGAACTGTACCTGCTACAGATATTGACCTACTGTGTGTCAGGGGAGACCAAACACCGGTTGGAGAAAAAGCCTCTCTTTCAAGAAGGTCACCATTTCTGGGGACAGCCAGATCTTGTAGCAGGGCCAGATCTGCTTGTGGAGTGTGATTGAGGATGGGGGTAGCAGCTCTTGCCAGTTCTGGAGGAGTTCCAGGGGGTCTGGGCAACATCTCATGGCCAATGTTGTGAAGGGAAGGGGGCAGTGGAACCCGGTGGGATGAAGGGGAAATGGGTGTCAGAGACAAGGAGAGGGGGAGGGCTAGTCGGAGGAGTGGAGGATGGGAAGAGGAGGAGGAGCCACCCTGGAGGCCTGAGACAGCTGTCTGGGACAGGCTGGGGGTGGATGGGGTGGGTGGTGTGGAGGTCAGGCTGCCCTGCCCCCGCGACCTGCAGAGGAGACTGCTGGGCTCTGCGGTATATCAAGTGATGGAGGCAGGACCTGCCGGGGCCTGTTAGATATGTTACAGTCCCAGTGCTGGAAGCTGTTTTGATTAAATTTGGGAGCATAATTGCAGGGTTTGTGTTGTGGTCTCATTATGGTTTTTTTTAATCTTGTTAACCTCTCCTCCCATCTCCCAACCTCCCCTTTGCTTCCCTCCACAGCTACAGGCTGTGGCCTTTGAACAATGTCAGGAATATTTTCCGTCTCTCTGTCATGACTTTCTCTTCCTCCCCCAGGTCTGATCGTGGAGGCAGGACAGGGTGAGGAAAGGAAGGCCGGGGATCAGGGATTTTATGTGGCTTAGTCACCCTCAGTGCTTCTCAGCTCGGGTCCCGTGTGTCCAGCATGGTGTTTGACTCACTGAGGGACACGAAGGGGTGTGAGGCTCAATTTTAGTTCTCAGGAGCTCACAATCCAGCTAGGAAATGGAAAACCTGGTTTAAATGACAATATGAGTGTAAAACAGCTTTATTCCTAGTTGCCCCAACCTGGAAGTAACCAAAATGCCCTTCAGTGGGTGAGTGCATAAACAAGCCGTGGACATCCATGTAATGGAGTATTGCTGAGCGATAAAGAGAAATGAGGTGTCCAGCCACAAAAAGACGTGGAAGAACCTTACATGCATGCTGCTAAGTGAAAGAAGCCAGTCTGAAAAGTCTATGTATGTATGATTCCAACTCTATAGTATTATGGAAAAAGGCAAAACTATAGACGTTAAAAAGATTAGTGGCTGCTAGGGCTTTGGAGGGAAGAGTAGAGGGATGAATAGATGGAGTACATGGGGGATTTTTAGGGCAGTGAAAGTATTCTGTACAATACTGTAATGGTAGATACATGATGTGATTCATTTTTTCAAAACCCATAGACTCTCCAACCCAGAGTGAATCTTCATGTAAACTGTGGACTTTAGTTAATGGTAATGCATCCATATTGGCTCCTCAATTGTAACAAATGTAGTACAGGAATGCACAATGTTAACAGAATGGGAAGCTGCCTCTGTGGTGGGGCTGAGGAGGTATATGGGGGCTCTCTGTTTTCTGTGCAATTTTTCTATAGACCTGAAAAGTAAAATTTATTTTTAAAAAAGATGTGTGAAATGTTTCCTTGGGGGGAAAAGGCAACGTGACTGAGTGTAGATAGGGCTTCTGGGGTTTGAGGCAGTAACGAGGGGAGCTTGGAAGGTTCAGGTGCAGCAGTGGGACCAGCCTGAGGCTGGCTGGGGGGGAGAAGATGCAGATCAGGGAGGACAAGCTGGGACATGAGGCAGGGGTGGTGGGCTGAGGGGGGTGGTGAGGGTCTCCTGGCCCCAGCCTGCCATGGTCACCGTAGTGAGGCTGGGCATTGACTGGGCTGTGGGGAGGGGTGTGGCTGAGGGGACTCGAGGTTCCAGAAGGAAAGAGGCAGTTGCTGAGAGGCAGAGGCCTGGGAGCCTTGAGGCTTTGACAGGCCGAGGACTGGGTACCCATGGAAGCAGAGAGTATGCTGGGGTGGGGAGGGTGGGCTCCTCCTTCTCCACACCCAGGGTCCCGCCGCCTCTCCTGTCACTCCCCTGGTCTCTCTGGGCCACTCCTCCCTCAGCTCTCCCTTCCACCTCATGGGTCCATTGCTCTCCAGCTCTGACCTTTGTCCTGAGCTCCCCAAACCTACTCTTTTCCCATGATCCCCTCCAGGGTCCCAGACCTTCCAACCATCCAGACACCCAAACCAGAAATGGAGCCCCACCCCAGACTTTCACATCTCCCTGTCCTGTCCCTGACCCTGCTATGCAAACAGCCCCAGGTTCTGTCCATCCCGTATTCCCAACATCCCTGGAATCTTCATCCACAGCCACTTCCTTCCTACCACCACCGTAGGCCATCACCTCTCCTCTGGGCCATCACGGTCACCTCCTCTCCTGGGGACCAATCCTGTACCCTACTCCCCCATTCTTTTTTTATTTTATTTTAATTTTTAAGATTTATTAATTCATCTACTTCTCCCCCCGTCCCCCTCCCCACCATTGTTTTGCGCTCGCTGTCTGCTCTCTCTGTGTTCTTCTGTGTCCGCTTGTCTTTCTCTTCAGGTGGCTCCGGAAACCAATCCTAGGACCTTCCAGAGTGGAGAGAGGCTGCTCAATCTCTTGTGCCACCTCAGCTCCCCGATTTGCTGTGTCTCTCATTGTCTCTCTTCTGTGTCTCCTTTTGTTGTGTCATCTTGCTGTGCCAGCTCTCCCTGCAGGCCAGCACTCCTGCATGGGCCAGCACTCTGCATGGGCCAGCTCTCTCCTTAGGCCAGCTTGCTTTTCACCAGGAGGCCCTGGGAATTGAACCCTGGACCTCCTATATGGTAGACGGGAGCCCAATCACTTGAGCCACATCTGCTTCCCCCACTCCCCTATTCTTGACTCTGTAGCCATAACGATGTTTTCCCTCCTAACATCTGCCCTGTGACTTCCCTCCTTCACACACCTTCTCAGCCTTCCCACCACACTGCCCAAGGCCCTTCATCCTCCTGCTTCCCTCATCTCCAGCCCCTCAGGCCCCTCAAGGGCCCAGCACAGCCAAGTGCCTAGTCCTTCTTGAAGGCACCGTGGTTTCATGTGGCCCTGAAACTCATGCCTCTCTGGGGTCTCGCAGCTGGAAGCAGCCTCCCCTTTCCGTCCAACACTTGGTGAGAGGGCTCACTTTCTCGTGAATGTGGCAAGTTACTCCCACACCTCTCTGTTCCATTCAGCTGCAAGTTCCTAGGATCTGCCTTATCACTGTCAGCCCCCTGCCCCATCCTGCCACCTCCCCCAGAGAACACAGCCTACAAACGCTCGGCGAGTGCTCATGGAGAGTGAGTGCATGGAGGCTGGGGCTGGGGCTGGGCTCTCGGAGGGAGCTAGCAGAGAGGAGGTGGCCAGGGACTACTGGGTGGGAACCATTTAGGCAGAGCCTGGGCAATGGAACTAATATTTTCCAGACCCATCCAATGCACTGGGCACCATAATCTCTCAGTCCAAAGACTGGTCAGATGACCGCTAGGAAACAGATGGCGCCCACTGCCCACCTCTGTGCTGCCTCCTGGCAGGGTCCCCTTTCAGGTGGTGGGAGGGGATCTGCATGTGGGCAGGAGCTGAGCCGGGTGTGGCAGAGGTGCTCTCTCCCAGGGCCGTCCTGGCAGCGCAGGGCTGTGTCTCAACAGCCATGTTGGGAAACACTGGCGTGGTTCATCGTAGCCCAGGAAGGCCAGGGGCATTCCCTGGAGCACAGGGACAAGGGCCAGCTAAGCCTTCATCCCACTCTGTGCCAGGATGTTTACATCATCCATGGGGCCCTCTCTCGAATCAACAAGGCCTTTGACCTGTCTGTCTGCCTCAGCTGGGAAAGCCCTCTTCCTCAGTGGGCCTTACCCACTTTCTAGACCTTTCTTCTGGGAAGATCGATGGGCCTCCCTGACCTGCCCCCGCGGTGCTCCCCATCAGTGCCTGGACGCTGACCTGCTTGGCCTGGTCTGACTCTTTTAGGATGCCAAGCAGAGTGCAACTCCCCAAAAGGGAGTAAGGAACAAGGCTGCTCTTTGTGTGGCCTGGAGAGAATCCACTTCTGCTGTCCTCTCTGCATGTTTGTGAAACTGAGCTGGGGGTGGTACGACAAGTGCCTGAACCTGGCTTTGTTGAAGCCCTGGGCTAATCACTTTCTTCGCTGGGCCTCGGTTTCCCCAATAGTAGAATAGTAGAACGTCACTCGAATGGAGAAGCCCAACATGGTAGCCTCCAGCTGCACCGGGTAGGTGAGAGACCATGGAATGGTCATTGGATTTTCCAGGCAGAGTAACAACCTCCCTGGGCCCTGACCTTGCCATTGGCAAGGTCTGTGCACCAGATCAGTGTCCCAGAGCCAAGATGGCCTGGGTCTCCCCAGGGGTGCAGATTTTCAGCTCCAATCCCAAGGAGGGAGTAAAGGTCACCAGAGCCCCAGAGGCCAAGAACAGAGCAATGATTTGGGCCAACTGGCCTGCATTTGCCAAGCTAGGCCAAGGTGTGAGGACAGAGAGCTCTGGGCAACTGGGCCAACCAGAACTGACATGAGCCCTGGAGGCTGACAGATCTGGGTTCAGACCAGGCTTCACTAATCTTTAGTTGTATGACCTTGAGGTGGTTACTGAAATTTCCAGCCTCAGCTTCCCCCATAAAACGGGGGCAAACAATACCTAATCTGCAAGGCCATTGTGAGCATTAAATAATATCACATACTTGAACCTGCTTGTAGCATTTGTGCCTGGCACATAGTAAATAGTCAATAAACATTCGTTCCTTCTCACTCCCCACCCTTCCCAATATCTACCAAACACATTTGCCAATTTGCATTAGTGAGTACAATGAGACTGATGTCAGATCCCCAAGAAACCTACTCAGGTGTTGGCCAGGCTTCCAGGCCCCCAACACCCTGCTGTGCTTGGAACTGTTGGGGTGCCTGGTATGGCCTTTCCTTTGAGGCACTTACAGTCTGCTGGAGAAACAAGACCACACCCTCACCCACTCAGACCAGTAAGAAATGAAAACAATGACCAGTGGATAATGAAGAGTTTGGTGGTCTCATATGGCCCATGAGCTTTAGAAAGTTGGGGGTTTCAGGGAACAGGGCTCTCTCTAGATGGGAAGTGGCCAGAGCAGGGAAGAGGCTAAGCTGCCCTGCAGCCGGCTGGAGCTGATTGGGGTGGGTAGACAGGCCTCATGGGCAGGCTGCTGAGGCCAGAGGATCTCAGGAAGGCAGAAATGTGGGGCCATGTGGGGCACCCAGGGTGTGCCTCTGAGGGCTGAGCCCTGGGATGATGGGTCGCAGGAGTCCAGCTGTCATGCCCGAGTCTCCCAAACTCAGGCCCGTGGAGGGTGACCTTCCAGTTGGGGGGTGGAAGAATGGCCTTTCCACTTCTGTCAGGACTGGCTGGGAGAGGGTGGAGCTGCTGGGAGGCTGTGGGTCAGGGGAGGAGCTGGCTATGAGGAGGTGGGGGCCACCTCACTGAACTGAAGCCCACCTCCGCCTCCATCCATCATGGATCCATGCCTTGAGAACAGAAAGGAAAATGCAATTATCGCTCCCTGGACACCCACACTGTGCTCAGGCCATGCCCAGCACTTTGCCCCCAGAGGCTGTTTTTGCCCCTTGCTGGTCCCATTAGCTTCAGTTCTCAGATAAGGAAACAGGCTCAGAGAGATCAGGGCCCAAAATCTTCCAGAGAGTTGTAGATTAGAGCCCCATACTCTTTCTACTGTTCTAAGCCACCTCTCCACGAGTTCAAGGTGGTTCTTTGCTGACTACCTCCTAATTTAAAAGCTGCAGGCGGAGGCCTCGTTCTCGGGCATGCTTCTCATTTCATTACCTCCTGCTCTGGCGGGTGCCACATGGCTACACATGTAGGGGCCCTGATCCGACGGGAGCCTCCCGGAGGGCAGAGGCTGGGTCCCATTCCTCTGCCCAGCACAGCCCTATGCAGTCACTCCCAGAGATGAGGCTGATAATTAGAGTGAGGTGGAATGACCCTGTCTGGGTCTGAGCTGTGTTTCTGGAATCCTCTGATGAGGTGGTTGCTGACAGAGGCCCGGGAAGGGAGGGGTGAGGGACTTCTCTTGGCTGCTGCCTGCCTGCTCTGAACTGGAATTGCTCCTAATGGGCTGACTTCTCGTCAGCTGATGAGAGAGATGTTGGACAGGAACCTAACAAGAGAAGGCTAGAGATGCAGCACAGAGTAAGTAATTAGACGCTAATTAATTCACATTTCACAAGAGAGTCGAGGATGTTGGAGGGGGGAGCTGTAAAGATTAGAGACCTTGTGGAGAAGGGAAAGTGGAGGCAAGGAGAGACGGTGGGGCAGACAGAGCTGAGGAGGGCATGCAGGGAGCAGGTGTGGGCGAGGCAGGGATGGCTGCGGCACCCAAGCCTGCTCCAAACAGCAGCCTGAGCCACCCACTAAGAGCCCGGCCTGAGGATGCTTCTCGCTGGTAGCTG
>JAQZBX010066279.1:0-16127 GCA_029593785.1 Cabassous unicinctus
GGGGGGGACTGAACACCACCTGGGGCTGCTGATTTCTCCTTAACCCAACCCAGCTTTAAACACAGCAGGCTCATAGGCCGTGTGGAAGGGGTAGAAAGCACCTTAAAAAGCCTTTTGGACTGCAAATTGCTCTTACAAAACAGCATTTTTAGGAGTTAAGCAATTAACCCAAACACACATGGATTCAATTTCCTTGAAACAGAAATGACTTCAAAACCAAGGGAGGAAAATGCTCAGGGGCAAATCCCCTCTGAGTTGTATGACCCTCAAGCATGTGGAAAGAAACAAAAGCGCCATTCGCTCTGTCGGCACCGAGCGCCCGGGAGGAGGGTTTCAGGGTTTCAGGGTTTCAGGGTGAGCCCCGCTAACCCAACCTCGCGCTTGCGAGGAGAAGAGGGGGGCTGGGCCGGGGAACTTCCGTGTTGGCTGTTTCCAGGCCGAAAGGACCCCGGCAAGGAAATGAAGACCCCCTGGCTAACGGGGCGCGCGCTGCAGAAGGCTTCTTTTGCCTTCTAGCTTTTCTTGAGACTGAGGAAGAGGTTTCAAGGCAAAAGTTCACTTTCCCCTTGCAAAGCTTATGACTTGGCCTTAAATCTTCACTCAGGAGACAAGCGCTTTAATATAATCGTTTTGAGGACTTTAAGTGACCTCTCCAAACAAAGGAAATGAAACACAAGATGATGTTTATAGAAAACGTCCAGGGTCAAATGGGAAACAGGCAACGGATTCAAAGTACAGACGGAAACGAGGGCTCAGCGCCGGGCTGTCTCCCTAGTTCTGCTCATTCCGGGTGGATTAAAAAGAAGCGCCTGAGCAGGGAAGAGGGCGGGCGAGGGGCACACAGGCCAGCCGCTCGCTGGTCGGCCTCGGGCAGCCGCGTCATGAAACCTCCTTGGCCCTCGGGAAGGTTGGGGAAGAGAAGTTACTAGTGCTGCGTTTAGGAAGCTCCGATGTTCACCATTGTTTCCCGCGGGGTGAACGTGGGCTTCGTGATCCGACAGCACCTCAACCGGGCAGCTGGCGTCCATCTCCACAAGGCACCCCTCTTCCTTCCGCACCCCACTCCAGCTCCTTTCCCTCCTGGGGAAGACACAGCTCAGAGTGCTTATGTGACGTGCCCCAGCTCCGCAGCTGGGAAGAACTGGACCCAAGACCCAAAGGCAGGTTGGACTCCAAGCTGCTGCCCCCTCTTTGCATAGAAGTGACCCCACCAGGGACTCCTGCTCAGCCTCCAACCGGCCCACAGCCCTTGACCCTCTTGCAGTCCAGCTCATGGGGTGCCGGAGGGAACCAGGGGAGGAGCCAGAAGGGACAGGAGGGAACGGATCCAAAGGAGAGCAGAGGAGACCCGCAGCGAGATGCCAATGTGAGGCCCTCCTCCCTGTGGCTTCAGCCTCCCCAACTCCCTCCTCCCGTTCATGGGCAGCGCCCCCACTCAGGCCCTAGCCCCCACCCTGTTGTACACTTGTGGGCATCACTCTCATCCTGGGGGTGCACCCTGCAGCCTCAGGGTCCCCCTCTCTCTGGGACCATCAGCATGCGAGCATGCCTCATTTCTCCACCCTAAAAGCCAAAGCAAACTCTTGCTCCTGTCCCACTCCAGCTATTGCCCCGTTCCTCCCTTTTCCCTTTAGGAACACTCCTCCAAAGAGCTGTAAGCACTGGCTCTCTGTGTCTCTCCTCCGGTTCTCTCCTGGCTGCATCCAGCTCAGCCCTGTCCCCCAACATCCCGCTGAAGGTGCCCTTGTTGGGATCACCAGCGCCTCCACGTGGGTGAGCCCCAGGCTCCACTCGGTTCCCATCAGCACTGACACCTGAGAAGCGCTGGACCCGGCGCCCTCCTCCCTCCTTGACTCCCAGGGCCCCCCCTCACCTGTCACAGGCTCTTCCTCACTCCTCGACTGGATCTTCCTCATCTCCCCAACTTCTTACCCCAGGAATGACTCAGGGCTTGGTCCCCTGCTCTTTTTCTAGCCCTCAGTGACCTCATTCAGTCTTGTGGCTTCAAATGCCACTATATGCTGGCAAGTCTCCAATTTCATATCACCAGCTTGGTTTCTCCTCTGAACTCAGGACACATATTTCCAATGGTGTCCTCAACCTCTTCACTTGGGTATCTGAGAGATGATTTAGATTCAACATGTCCAAACTCCTCTCTCCACCACCTCACACCTGTGCTCCAACCTGCGCTACCTGAGTCCTTTCCATCTCACTTAGCGACTCCAGCCTCTACTGCTCCAGCCAAAAGCCTTGGGCTCGTCCTTTCCCCCCACAGCCCACATCCAATCTGTTGGAAAATCCTGCCATCTCCATCAGTGAATCCCATCCGGAGTCCAGCCCCTTCTCACCTCCCCACCTCCACCACCCTGCGGCCACCCTCATCTCTCGCTGGGACTATCCCGCTTCTCCAAGTCTACTTTCCCCCCCCTTGCTCTCCCTAGACTGTCCTCCAACACTTCAGCCAGAGGAAGAACGTGCAAATCAGACCCTGCCGCATCCCAGCCCTCCACTGGCTTCCCACCCACATCTGCCCACGCACTGAGCCCCCACCCCTTCCTGCCACACGCGCCAGACAGTTCCCACTTCTGAGTCTTTGCTCTGGCTGTTCCACTGTCTTGAATGCTTTTCTCCAAAACACCCCGGCAACTCCCTCATCTCCTTCCAGTCTTTGCTCAAACTCCTCAGCAGGCGGTAAAAAGGAATGGAGTACTGACGCATGCACAACGTGGATAAACCTTGAAGCTGTCACGCTAAAGGAAATGGCCAGACACAGAAGACCACCTGCTGTGTGGTTCCATGCAAATCGAAGTCCCAAACAGGGAAACCGTAGGAGGTTAGTGGCTACTTAGGGTCTCCCTTACCCCAGGGCTGACAGATGTGAGTTACAAATGCTCAGCTCCCTCATCCTGGGACAACTCTCAGGGGTGAACGTCATGGTCACTGAAACTCACCTGTGGCTGAATCGGTGACCCCAGTGGGCTTGGCCTCAGACTGCACCTTGTGTGGCCTCCCCCCACCTGGTCACACCCACTCTGCTGTGCTTTCCAGACGACATCTAGCAAATCCCTTCCATGTGGATGCTCATCTCAGGGTCTGCTCCTGGAGCCCGCAGTTCCACAATGTTCCAAGGGAGGGGCATCCTTCTGCCCATTTAGAAGATGGGGAGACTGAGGCCCAAGGTCACACATAAAGGGCAGCATCGGCATTTGAATCTACCCTGTCTTTCACCACTCTTTGGCGCCTTATAATGAGGAGCAGCTAGCACTGTCACTACACTTACGCTGCAATGCTGTATACATTGACTCAGTGCTTAATTGCCACCATAGCTCCTCGTATACATTGTAACAGCTCTCTGTACTCTGTAATGCCACTGTACCTACTAGCATACATTGTAGCACTATGCTACCTTGTAGCAGCTATAAATACTACCACACTTCCATTCTTTCACATTCCGAAGATGCTAGTTACTTTTCAGCCAACACCTTCTTAAAAACTTTAACTTACTTCCCCTTTTCAGAAGGAAAGAGACTTAAAATTGTGCCCCATCCTATCCCTGAAGTAGTTGCTACATGAGAAGAAGGAGGGAAAAAAAAAATCAGCCCACCATATTTTTAACTGATCGCTTGCTTGTGCCTGCTTGGTAAGATTTATGCTCTCATTAATCACTCCCCTCCCTTCATTCATGTTAAATATAAAATTGATTAGGAAAGATCCCCATCACAGTTAAAAAAATAATTAGCTGCTACATCATGTTGCCCACAGTGCAACAGAAAGGAGTGATTAAATTAGGAATATTAAAACCCCATTAATCTGCACGCAACTTAAGCTCTGCTTGTTCATCTCATGGTGGTGCTTATTATTTCTGACACTGAAAGATATTTGAATTACCATCTGCAACAAGGACACTCACTGGAAGGTGTCAGGTCAGTCATTAGTCAAAGGCGGGTGTGAGGACCAGCAGCGAGCACTGCCCACACGTCAGGGACGCCTGCCCTACTGGATGTCATCCTGAAGCCTGAACAAACGCCCCATGCCCGGGCCGGTCAGGGGTATGGCGCCCCCAGATCTTCGAGCACACCTGCTCTCCATCACCCTCTGCAGACCACCTGTCACTTTAGGGGCCTCTGCGTTGCTTTTGGGGCTGGCATCCTCTGCCCCGCCTCCTCCTTCTGACACTGGGTGCTGGGGAGCGATGCTCTCGAGAGCAATTATGCTCAGAATGGCAAATGCCTCCTGCTGGATGCTCATACGTGCCTGCCCCATGCTGAGAGCATCCCGTCTTTTATCTCGTCAACAGCCCAGCAAGGTGGCCAGGACTTCCACCATTAAACGAGATTCACAAACAGCCCTGGCTGCGCAGCTGGTGAAGGGCAGAACTGGAGTCCAGCCCCCAGTCTGCTGGGCTTCAAATGGGACACCCATAAGCACTGTCTAGGAGCCTCTCGGCCTGGCGGGGTCTCACGTCTGCAGAGCCCCCTTCAAAGGCATGTTGTGGTACAAAGGCAAGCAGACGGGGCTGGGCAATCGCCCTGTTTTGCATGATTTAACCTAAATCCAACAGTAATGATGAAACACCCACTGTGTGCAAGGCACCAAGCCAGGTAAGAGGCTCCCTAGAGCCTGGCCAAGCGGCTGAGGCTGCCCCCTGCAGCGCTGTCACCACCAAGGAAGGAAGCCCTCTCAGCTCCATGTTTCTCATTTAGAGTTAAAATTTAGCTCACTTCTGCCTCGGGCTGTTATCTCGATTTATTTCTTCTTTCCCTTTAATATAACTTACTGGTCTGTTAAACGAAGTCAGATCACATGCAAACACTGTCCTTTGGCCCTTGAGGGAGTGATAGGAAAAGCACCCTCCTGCCCGCGGCCATGCTTGGGCCGTCCCTGCTGTTTGCAGGGCCTGGGGCTGCCCATTCTGGGGGCGCATCTGGGAGACTGGACTGGACCAGAGAGGTGACTCCTCACAACGCCATCAGGTTCTGGCACTAACTACCCAGAGTTAGGCCAAGTGCACAGGCCAAGGGCACAGTCCCCACGAGACTCCCCTCACTTCAGTTTTCACTGCGAGTTTAGGGGGCCCCAAGGCCACCCTCACTTCCCAACTGGCTGCAATTGGAGGGTCCCCACCAGTCCCTCAGGTTCGATAATTCACTCGAACAACTCACAGAGCTCAGGAAAACGCCGGACGTCTGATGGCAAATCAGGAGCACCAAAGGAAGAGACACCTGGTGAGACCCGGGAGGCTCCCTTCCTGCCCCTCGTGGAGTAGGGCATGTCACCCTCTTGGCACGGTGATGCACACTATCAACCACAGGTGCCCTCAGAGCGCTGGGGCTCAGAGCTTCTGCTGAGTTTTCATCACGCAGGCACGAGTGACTGGGCCAAGGCCCGTGTCCTCATCCCCTCCCCAGAGTGGAGGTCAGGCTGCTTCCACCTGGCTCAAAGCCCCAACCCCCAGTCACCTGATTAGCATAGGATCACCAGGACACTCCCATCACAGGGTGCTCCAAGGACACAGAGGTCACCTCCCAGGGGCCCAGGACAACGTCAGAAGGGCGAAGGTGAGGCTGCTGGTGGAGGGGTCTACACTGTGGGGATCCGGGTGCTGTCAGTTCTGACCAGGGCATGGGGAGCAGCAGCAGCAGCAGCACGGCCTCCCAGGAGGCACGAATGAATGAATGAATGAATGCACAAAGCCAGGAGCCTGGGAGAAAAGGACGAGTTCAGGAAGGCGAGTCAGGGACGTGCCAGACCAACGGGTCGGCATGAGCGGGCTGCGTGGGGCGTGTGGTGGCCTCTCTCACCTGGCCACGCTCTCCAAGGTGAGCAGATCACCTCTCCTCCTTCCCAGCCCCCACACCCCCAGCACGCTGCTCACGCTTCCCTGGGAATCTTCCTCTCCAGGGCTGGCTCAGTCTCCGTTCCAGGGTGAGCTGTGCCAAGCGCGGACAAGCGCCAGCTTTTCTGGTCCTTGGGTACCATCTGCTCCTCTGAGCAAGCACGGTGGCCCCTCTGGTCCCCCAGGGCCCCTCAGCCCCTACTCCTAGGACCTGCTCCCCCACAGCCCACTCTTCTCTCAGCCAGACTGGCAGCTTAAAGGCCACTGAGTTGAATCCAAGGGGGACTGGAGACCCCCTGGTCCACTGCCTCATTTCACTGATGAGGAAAACAAGCCCACGGGTGGCTGACGTGGTCCTGCTGGCACAGATCGCTGGCAACGGGCTTAGAAGAGATGCCGCATGGTTTACTTAAGAGTTCAGACTTCATAGGAAAGGTCTGGAATGCCCAGGGGTGGTTCCGGTTACACAGTGTTCTCTGTCTCGTTCTGATGTTTACCAGCGGTGTCGGTGACGGGCGGGCCAGGGGAGACGCGCTAGGACTTGGTGCCACTGCTCGTCCCGCATCACCCACGGCCAGGGGCCAGAGACAGCCCAGGCTCTTGTCCTCAATGGCAGGGGAAGATCTCCCGACCCTCGGGCCCTCTGCCGGCGGCAGGAGGGGGATGGCCCGTCCCTGGCTGCCGCCCAGCTCAGAAGCAGTGAGCGGGGCCCCTGGAAGATGCACTGGTAAACCCGCGGACCCCCTGGTTAATTCCTGAAGCTGGCTATTTATAGAAGTGATCTGGAGCCGCCTGGGCCCTCCCCACAGGCCTCTTGGAATCACCACGAAACCCACAGAGAGGGAGCATGTGACAGGTTGGACACAAAGTTTGTTTCTCAGGCTGCAAAATCCAAGGAAAAGGCTGCCTTCGCTGAATGGATATCTGCTTTTATTTGCCGCTGGCCCGCCATTTTAAAGGGCACAGAAGCACCTCTGTGTTCGCAAACGCTCTCCAGGAGGAGGTTCAGAGCAGGCTGGGACCTCGGACTTCTTGGAAGGCTGACGTGCTTGGTCTGGGAACCAGGCTCGGCCACAGAGCGGAAAGGTGGGTTTAGGTGCCACGTTCTCCAGCACAAATGCCAGATGGAGCATTTAAAATGGCCTGTGAGCGGCATAACGTAATCTAGGGAAGAAGCATTCCATTGGCAACTTCTGGAAAAAGCACATTACAAGAATAAAAGAAAGATTTTTTACATCTTGGGGCTCTTCAGAGCAGGTGGGGTCGATTCGGGTAGAAGCCGAGAGAAGAGAGTTGGGGAGTGGCTCAGCCTCCCCCCTCCACCCCGGCCTGCCCCTCGGGAGCATGCCTGGCCTCGTTTGCTGGCCTTGGGACTGCACAGAGTGCGTCACAGAGCAGGAATCATTAGGAAGCCAGAAGGAGAGGGCAAAGGGGCAAGAGGGAACCGCAGAGAAACGGCCCCCTCCCTGCCGGTGGCCTAGAGTCACTGTGCTTAGCAGGAAGAGAAGGAAAATAGAGCTGATTTGTAGCTTGCTCCTGGCTAGTGGTCTTGGAGGAGGACTGAGAATTGAATGCTTCCATTTTCTTGGCAAGGAAAGGGACTGGTGGGCAAGGTGCCACCCTGGAAGATGGGGTACAGAAGTAAGAGAGGAAGGACCAGCGCCGTCACTCGGAGTGGTGGCCCTGGGACAGGCTGTGGCAAAGTGCGGGCTCTGAGAGCATCCACCACACAGAAGGCGGAGACAGCAAGCGGGAGAGGTGTGGGACTGGACGCTCCGCCAGTGCCCGCAGCAGGGGAGGGGAGGCTCCCGGATAGGAAGAGTCTGTGCCCCACAGGAAAGCACAGAGGAGAGGCGGCTGGGGGGAAGGCTGATGGCTGGGCGCTGGCTGGAGCCTGGATGGAGCCTGGCTGGAGTCCAGCAGATCCTGGATGAGAGCCTGCACTTGGAGTTAGAAGACCCAGCTCCCAGTGACCAGCTTCGGCAGCCTTGACCTCAGCACCCCATCAGTTCATGGGGTGATGGTTCTGCCCCCACTGGGACACTGTGAGGAGTGGTCAAGCTCAGCACACAGTTGGTGCTCAATAAATGCTTGATGCAGGGAAGCGGGAGTGGCTCAGTCGATAGAGCCCCCGTTTACCATATGGGAGGCCCCGGGTTCGCTTCCCGGGGCCTCCTTGTGAGGGCGGTCCGGCCCGCGCAGCCTAGTGGGCTGATGCAGCGGGACCTCACAGCAAGGGGGAGATAAGCAGACACGGAGAAGACACACAGCAAATGGACACAGCAGCACAAGCAGCAAGGGGGGGATAAATAAATAAATAAATAAACAAATAAATAAATAAATAAATGCTTGATGCACCTGGACCATCTCCTCCTGTCATTTTTATGCTGGGAGGATCCACAGGCTTCACCTGGGGCATTACATCCTGTTAAGTTTAAAACATGATTTGAAAGTTTCAGAGAGGCTAAGGGGCACGTTCCTTCAAGAACAAGATCCCCAAGGAACAATGAGGGAAACAGGCCGAGGAAATTTGGCCTCAGTTATAAGAAAGTTCTGGGAAGTATGTTTAAGGAGAGGATGGCAGATTGAAAAATGCCACCGTCCCCCCAAAGACATGTCCACATCTTAACTCCCAGAACCTGTGGTGTCACCTTTTTGGCAAAGGACTCTGCAGAGGTGATTAAATGAAGGGTCTTGAGATGGGAGAGTCTCTGGGTTATCCTGGTGGGTCGTAATAAGAGAAATACAGCAGAAGGTTTGACATGGACACAGAGGAGACGGCCACGTGACGACAGAAGCAGAGGCCAGTGTGCTACGGCCAGAGGAGGGCAGGTGGGAACTGCCCACACAGCGGCCCCTGAACCCCAGGTGGGCCATGAGGAGTTGGGTCCAGAACGCGTCTGCTGTGCCCTCACCACCTGCCCACAGGCACATCCGCGGGGTGTTCTGTGATTGGCACAGGCCTGTCCCCCGAGAGCCACGCCCAAGACTTCTGTGAGGAAGAGCAGCTCACTTTCAGGTGGCCTCAAAGCTGGTAAGGTGACGGTGTGAGGTGTCCAGGTCCACCATGGGAAGAGGGCCCACCTGGGAATGAGGCTAACACACGGGCGCTCACAGACAGACAGACAGACACTGCTCCTGACCATCCTTCTAAGCACCAGGATCCAGCTATTCCTGAAGTTACAGGCAATTAATTTCCTTTTTTGCTTCAGGTTTTTCGAGCTGCAATTTTGGTCACTTGCAACCAAAAGGCTCCTGATTGACACAAGCCTCTCCCACGTGTTGGGTGCTTTGTATGCAGAATCTCACTTAATTCCCTCTGCACAAAAGCGGCAGAGCCAGGACCAGAACCCATCGCTTTCCTTGCCCTGCTGGTCTGAGCTAAGCGAGCCAGGCAGCACCAGCCTGTTCCTAAGAGGGGCAGTTCTAAAACCTTAACTCCAAAGGGTATTTTTTCCTAATATTAATAAGTGACTGTAGGTAATTACTGTTCCTTCAGTATAATTTTATTTTTACTGAAACACAATTTAGATTTAAAAGCTTAAATGAGCAGATCAATCCAGCACCGCATGTCCTGAGGTGTTAGTCCTCGGGCAGTGGAAAATTCTGGGTCTCTAACAGACACCACTGTTTGGTGACAATGTCACAGATTCCAGCAAAGCCCTTGGGAACAGGCTGCCTGCCCTGGGGCGAGGCGGCTAGACCAGTCCCTGTCACATCGTCTGAGGCTCCCTCGCACCCTAATAAGGGAGTGCCGCCCTTTGTGTGCTTGGTGGACATTGCTGGAGAGAAGACGAGGCATTTGCCCCCTGCAGATACAGTTCTAGAGGGAAAGAGTGCCCTGCTCTGCTCCAAATGACAGCAGCAGAAATTATCCCAGCAAGGGGTGTCAAAACCCTGCCGGGAAGCTTCCAGCGGGGCCTTCCCACAAGGCCAGCTAGTCACAGAGGGGTCTGCACAACGCCCCCCAGTCCCCCTCTCCCCATGCCCCTGGTCCCCTCCCAGAGGACATCACTGCCCCTGCTCTCCTGGGACAATCCGAATCGAGACTAAATTCTTGTAAAACAGTACAGCCTTTTCTATTGATTGTAAAGGAAGTCTTACGGAGCATTTAAAATGAGGTATCGAGAAACGAACATAGCATGGGGGTGCTCTGGGCTGGAGAGCCCAGCTCGGGCCCTCTCCTCCCCTCTCTGGGCTCCTGGTCCATCCGTCCCGTGAAAGGCTTCCCCAGGAGCAATGGCGGGGAAATGTGGTGCCTTTAAAACATCCGAAGGTGAATCCACTGGACAGGACAGCAGTGTGCGCACAGGCCGCCAGCCCCGGCCCCGCCCCGCCTCGGCCTTACTCCCGCCCTCCCCGGCTCCCCATCTCTGCCAGAGGCGGGAGGGCACCTTGGGTAACATCTGCCCACCACTCTGCAGCCCAGCCTCGATGGCACTCAAAGTCCTCTGGGCTCTCTCCTGTCCCTGAAATCTGCCTGGGCCCCGTCCTGTCCCTGGGCGCCCACCGTCTCTGCAGCCCCAGCCAGGGAGCTGGGGCCAGGAGGGTAAGTGCTGGGGAGCCGTGGGTTAGAGGTGGGAGTCCACCTGCAGGTGGCCACCGCCCTGGGCTGGAGCGCCCTAGAGCTGAGTTTTCCCCAGGTGCCTGGCAGGGGAGGGGCCGCTTTGGGAGCAGTGCCACCCTGTCTGTTATTTGTAATTTGGGGTGTATTTTGTTTCCTGGAATGAACAGCCTGGCACACCACGTCAGGCTTTCTATACATTCAGGGCATTTGTGCCTGAAGTAGCTTCCTTGGGCGACCTTGACATGGATCTGTCTCTGCTTAAAGATGGCAACTGTCACCTGTCACCTTTTCTTCACTGGTGAGACCCATTCCCTCCATGCACCTTCTCACCCATTTTTTTTTCTTTAGGCGGCACTGGGAATTGAAGCCGGGCCCTCCCATATGGGAGGCTGGTGCGCATGCTTGAGCCACATGTGCTCCCTGCTCGTTTTGTTTTTCCTCGTTGTCTGCTCATTGTCTGCTCGTTGATTGCCTTCTTTAGGAGGCACTGGGAACGGAACCCAGGACCTCCCGTGTAAGAGGCGGGTGCTCAACTGCTTGAGCCACATCTGCTCCCTCTGGGCTTTTGTGGAGCCATCCATGCTCACCTGCAACCAGCAGGCATGGGGCCAGGAAAACCTGGTACCCACAAATCAGACGCTTCCCAAGGGGCCGTGCAGACAGCTGGGATGGTGGGGAGACAGCAGGCCCAGCGCACCCACGTGCAGCCGCGCTTCTGAAAGCATCAGGATGCAGTGATCCCAGGCCCCGGCCCCCGGAGGCCGGCCTCGCGCAGAATCATCCTTGTCCGCTCTCTGGGGGCTCCCCCCGCTGCTTGTATCTTGATGGAAAGAGAGCAAAGGCATGGGGGGGTGGCTCTCTTTGCTTGCTTGCTTTTTCTGCACTTCACTTTGGTTTTGAAATACAGACATGGCATGAGTCTGGAAACTTTTCTCGTCTCTTCTTTCTCCAAAGAGAACAGCCAACACGGCCCCTTGTGTGGCTGGTTCAGGCCTGAGCGTGATGGATAATTGAGCGTCATGGATAATTGAGCGTTTTAAAGAGCTCTGCTGCGCTGGACCTGCTCTGCATGTGACCGTCCAGGTCTGGGTGAGTGCTAGAGGCTGGAGGACGGGCAAGGCAGGTGGTCAATGAGCCCCGTGCCTGGGTTTCGGGCCTGTGGCTGCCCTGCCCACAGCTGGCCGACATGTGCAGCCCCCCACACGACCTTGGGATGGAGGTAGGGTCAAAGGAGCAGGCTCTTGTCGATCCTTAAACACCTTGGGGGAGGGGGGTGCTGCTGCTGGTCCCCGTCTGGGGCCTGAGCTCGGCCTGGGCTCACATGGCACAGAATGGAACAACCAGCTCCGTGACTGGCAGCCTGGATTTCAAGGCTTCTCCATCTCTCCCTCTGTAGCTTTCTGTGTCTTTATCAATGATAATTCTGCAGCTGTAGCTCTTGCTCTACCAACTTCACCGCTGCACAGACAGTGCCATGCTGGGGTGAAAGGGGGTGCCCCCCTATCAGGGCACACTGACCAGAGGCCTGCTTCCTGGGCCCACTCCTTTCTCTGTGTGTTTGCTGCAGGCCTGTCCACTGACAGCCCAGCCCAGCTCTTCTGAGGGGCCCATTGGGAAAGAGCAGCTTGCTTTCAGGTGGTTCTGAAGTCAGTAAGTCAAAGGTCCAGGGCAGCCACGTCCACCAGGGGAAAGAGCCCACCAGGGAATGAAGCTAACACAGAGGAGATGAGAGACAGACAGACAGACACCTGCTCCTGACCATATTTTTTGAGCGTCTGGATCCAGCCATCCCTGAAGCTATAGGAGCTGATAAAGTTCCTTTTGGAGTTTTTTCCAAATTCTTGCATTTGCCCTGCCTGGCAGCTATGAGCAGTTTTATAGCAGCCCCAGATTTCAACGGAACAGAACAGTCTCCATCCTTAAGTTCCATCAGGAGTCTCTCCTGCAATGGAAGGGAGTAGAGCTCGACAGACTCTAGTGGCACTCACTCCAGCCCTTCTGGTCCTCCCAGCCTCACGCTGGAGAACAGCCTGAGCCTGCCTTTCTACCCGCCTCCCTGCTCAGCCCCTTTGCTGCCCCGACTCCAACAGAATAGCTGGCTCACTGAGGAAAGCGTTTCTGGTGTTAGGAGGCATCTTTGTCACGGCAGCTCCGGCTGGAGTTAGCCTGCTGTTGCAGCGTGCCTGCAAACTTCCTTTCCCACGTAGCCCTTATCGGAGTGAGGAGGTGGCGCTCATTCCCAAGCCAATCCAAATCAAACCCTGAAGAGTGGAGTGGGCTCACGCCACCCATGTAGAGACAGCACGGCCGTCGTTTATTTCTTCCCTCTTTGCCATGTGGAATGAGGCAGAGGAGCAGAGCACGAGAAATTGGGGGGCAACTGCAGCTGCCGTGCACTGTAGGAGAAGAAAGTCACGAGACGTCTTCTCTCAACTTCAGAGGAGACAGTGAGGTACCCGCAGGTGTAGGACACCTCAGACCCCAGCGGAGGCTCAGGAAGGTAAGTGCATGCGAATGGGTGTGGCTGAGCAGGAACTGAACCGAAGGCGGGCCTGCCACGCCTGGCTGGGTAGCTTTGTTTAGCCACTGAACGTCTCTGGGCTTCATTTCCCTCTGTCCCATGAGAAGGTGGTCTGGGTGACTCCCTGCTTTCTTTCCATCTCTAAAAGTCTTTGCGTCTGTGATGGGGAACCACGGGAAATCAGGTTATTAGAGGAGGCACACCATAACCACGGGCCTATTTCTCCACATCTTGCTCTCCCCAAGGGCTCTTTTGATTAGAATGAGTAGGAATATCTAAGTTATGATGCTGATCATAATAAATAATTCAACTTTTAAATAATTTGGCCTTTCAAAAGTAATCTTTGATCTAGCAAGTCCCCTTCCAGGACTCTAGCCTAATAAATGTTCAAATAGCGAGACAAAGACACTTGTCCAAAGATGTGCCATTTACCCTCACTAGGAAAGAAAAAAAAAGACGCAGCAAAAACAACAACGAATGGAAATAACAAAAGTAAATTATGGTACCGCCATTAAAATGTTTCCAACAATATTTTCAAACATGGGAATATATTCATAGTGTAAATACCGATACCCCCACATATACAACAGACTTTGCTAAAAAGGAAGTGAATGAACTCATTTTTTTCCTCTTGTGGACTGTATTCAGACTCAGAATCCTTCCTAACACAGCACCCCAGGTGGCCACCATCAATCAACTCTAGTTGGAATTCAGGTGAAATTTACTAGCCATCTCACGATGAGATTCTTTGGCAACAAGTCTAACAGTCAAGGTCAGGATTGAAACAGAAGCCAAATGGAAGTTCAGTAGTCTGGAGCATGGTGGAGCAGATCCTTGAAGCTGTGCTCATTTCTCTCAGACCAAAGATTAGAATGGAGAGGGAGGACCATGGGGTCTGCAAGATTCAGGATGAGAGGCTAAGGTGGCCCCCAAGCGTCGGATGGAGAGCTGAAATCAAAGAAGCACATGTCATAGAGAGTGTAGCTGTGGGTGCCACAGGGTCCAGAGAGCAGTTTCCTAGGAAAAGACTATTGGAAGTTCAGTACATTTCCTGCTGCTCTACTTGGAATCACAAAAGCAGAACGTTCTACTTTTGAGACAAACTTTCAAAGGTTTTATGTTTTCCTTTTTTGCCCATTCAATTAGCTGGAAGAGCAACCAGAGTGTTCTGAAAAAACGAGAAAGGCAAGCTCAGCAGGCTGAACGTACGAGGTGCAGAGCTTTTCTTGGTTGAGAATCGATAGACTTGGGGTGGGGGGCAGCCCCTTCAAAAGCAGGTTTGCCCCCGATGTTCCGCCACCGCGTGACCAAACATCATCGCGGCAGTAATGCGGGGTGCTGCCCGAGGACCTCCGGGCTGGCGAACGGAGGGGCCTGGGCACCCCTGGGCATCGTGAGGGAAGAGCAGTTTGTCTCCTCCCTCCTGGGGGAGGACTGGCACCCTCGGGACAGGGGGAAGGTGCGGTGGAGCCATGCAAGGGTAGGCGGAGGTGACGCCTTGCTGGGCCCCTCGCCGGCCCCCCAGGTGGAGTAATTCTCCCAGAGGCCAGCGTATCCCTCCTCCCGGTGGTCCCCACCTCCCCCAACAATGTTCTTAGGTGACTGCTTGATTCCAAGGGCTGGATTTCCTAGATTAGGTCCTTTATTAACCCCAGGTTGGGGGCGGGGGGAGGTGGGCGGAGAAAGCGCCTCCGTGGCATCTTCATTTCGTCTCGCCCCCTCTGTAAATCCGCTCCAAGCCTGTGATATTTGCAGAGTGTGTTTTCACAGGTCTCCATAATCCCTTCCGAATATTACTTTATCTTTGGTTACATTAACTTCAATTTTCCTTATGAGTAAGTATTTGGCTAAAAATTAATACAGTGGAGTTGAGAAGAATCTTATGATAGGAAAAAGACTAATTTCATCTCTGGCTGCTCGGATCCCGGAGTGCAGCGGGGTTAATGTAATTAACTTACAGTCTGAGCCCGGGTTGTGTACATACACTGAATCTCCCCGCTGGAAACGAGATTAGGCTTTATTACTCTATATATCCTGGTTATCTTCGCGGAGCCTCCAGTATGCTTCCCGTGATGACTTCCCCGCCCTGTGCTGCAATGAGAGTGCAGAACCAGCTGGTACTGAGCCCAGGCGGTTTATTTAAGGATTTAATTAAATGCTCTAAATGGAGAGCTTCTCTGAATTAACATTTTAAATGTGACTTATTGCAGGTTTAATATTGTCTTAATGCTAACCTGGGAACTCCATCGCCAAGTTGTTGATGTTCAAATTGAATTCATCTGGGCGGCTCCGGGGGGACCCATTAATTAATCTAAACAACTAATGGGGATGGGCTCTGACTTTTGATGAAGATTATTTACTGAGACAATTTGCGATGAATAAAAAGTCACAGTAGGCAAATGCTTAATTGAATTCAAAAAAGTCTCATTGTGTTTAATATCAGGCAGGCGTTGTGTGAGCAAGCTTTGAAAAGCCATGAAAGGGGCAATTGCTTCAATCTTCTTAGCTCCGCACTAATAACAAAGCGAATGGGTAATTACATTTTCCTGGGTAATTTGCTGCCTGCAAAAGGACAACAGGTCTGGCGGGCTAATCGCCTCCATGGAAAGAAATTTCGAAAGGCACAAACTCTGCCCTTGAAGCGCAGGCCCCACTGGCTGCCTCCAGGCAAAGACTGAACTGACGGGTCCCAGCGCGGACACCCCAGGGCGCACGCCACTTGCTCCCCAGCCTCCCGTCAGGAACTGAAAACGCTCTTCTGCCCGCAAAGCCCCTAAGCAGCTGCTGCCTCCCCGTTGCCTTGCTGCGCGGCTCCTAAGCGCCCCGATGAAATTGCAGTTTGATTAAGCAGGGATGCGCTCGCCCGCCCGTCCTTGCTTTGGTTTTCACCTTCTCGGTCAACACCACTTAGCTGCCTGCTTCCGGGAGAGTGGGAGTCCAGAGAGTGGAAAGCCTTTCTTTGCAGAAGGAGCGCCGGCTAGCTACGGATTCGGGACCCCCTCCGCCCTCCCCAGCTCTCCCCTGCCTGGACCTCCGCACCCCGGAAACTGGTACCTCCTCTTTCCTGGCCCCCTTCAGGTCCAGGGCGCTTTGTGCCCTGTCTCTCCCTCACTTGGTGGTCAGCTCCCCGAGCACAGGGTCAGGGGGCGGCTGGTGCAAGCTCATGAGTGGGACTGGGTGACGGGGCATCTTCTCCCCAACCC
>JAQZBX010066280.1:0-16145 GCA_029593785.1 Cabassous unicinctus
TATTCATCTGTTTTTTTCCTTCAGTTTCTTGTGCTTTGTGTATAAAGTCTAAGAATCCATTGCCTAACACAAGGTCCTGAAGATACTTCCCTACATTTTTTTTCTTGGAGTTTGATAGATCTTTCTCTTATACTTAGGGCTTTGATCCATTTTGAGTTAATTTTTGTATATAGTGTGTTGTATGGGTCCCTTTCCTTCCTATCCTCTCTCCCTCCCTCCTTCCCTTTCTCCCTCCCTCCCTCTTTTCCTTCCTTTCTTCCTTCCTTTTCTCCCTTTCCAAATGGAGATCCAGTTTTCCCAGAACCATTTGTTGAAGAGACTATTCTTACCCAGTTTAATGGTCTTTGCCACCTTCTCAAAAATAAGTTGGCCATAAAGGTGAGGATTGATTTCTGAGCTCTCAGTTCTATTCCACTGATCTGTCTGTTCTTATGTCAGCACCATTCTGTTTTGATTGCTGTGACTTTGTAATATGTTTTAAGATTGGGAAGTATGAGTCCTCCAATTCATTCATCTTTTTCAAAATGGCTTTAGCTATTCTGGATCTCTTACCCTTTCAACTATTTCAAAGTTGTTTCGTACAGTTCCTGCCTGTTTAACATTTTTTTTTTTTTGATGGAAGGACTGAGTCTTGAAGCTCTCTTCCATGACATCTTTTCTGAAAGTTATCCTCTTCTTTAATAAATTATTTAGATCTATACATGTCCCTTTCAGCACTGCCTTGGCTAGATATATTGTATGATTTCAATACTTTTGAATTTATTGAGGCTTGTTTTGTGACCTAATACATGGTCTATTCATTCTATGTGATGATCCATGTGCACTTGAGAAGAATGTGTATTCTGCTACTATTGGGTGAAGTTCCTATTTCTGTTAGGTCTTGTTGGCTTAAATTCTCATTCAAGTCCCCTATTGCCTTATTGATCTCCTGTCTAGATATTGTATGCATTATTGAAAGTGGTGCATTAAAGTCTCCTATCATTTATATTAATATATTTCTTCCATCAAATCTGTCAGTATAATTTGGAGCTTTGTCATTATGTCCATATATGTTTATAATTGCTATGTCTTCTTGATGAGTTAACCCCTTTATCAGTATATAGTAACCCTCTTTTCCCTTCATAATAGTTTTTAACTTAGTCTATTTTATCTGATATTAGTATAGCAACCCGAACTGTCTTTTGGTTTCTATTTACATGGTACATATTATTCCATCATTTACTTAGAGCCTATCTGTGTCTGAATTTAAGATGAGTCTCTTTTAAGAAGCATGTAGTTGGGCCATGTTTTCTGTTAATCCATTCTGCCAACCTCTGCCCTTTGACTGGAGAGTTTAATATATTTAATACATCTAATATAACTACTGATATTGCAGAAATTTCTTCTGCTATTCTGCTATTTTGTCTTTGTTAAATATTATACCCTTTTTGACTCTAATTTCTTCTGTTGATGCCTCTTTCATATTTATTTGATTTTTTTTTGTATTGTACCATGTTGATTTCCTTCTCATTTCTTTCTGGATATATTTTTCATATATTTTCTTTGCAGTTACCATGGGGTTAAAATTTTACATCTTAAATATATGACAATCATATTTGATTTGATGCCAACTTAACATCAATAGCATACATATACAGAGTTCCTATACCCCTCATTCTTCCAGTGGTTGTTTTTGTGTGTGTACGTGCTTGTTACAAATTATATCTTTGTAAATTGTATGTACAAAACCATAGATTCTCATTACCTTTTATGCATTTGCATTTTACTTACTTACTTGTAATAAGTGAGAAATGGAGTTATATACCAAAATTATATAATACAATAATATTTTTTTATAGTTACCCTTATGACTACCTTTATCAGTGGCCTTTATTTCTTTATGCTGCTTTGATCCACTGTCTAGTGTCTTTTCCTTTCACTCAGAAGAACTTCCTTTAGCATTGCTTGTAGGGCAGGTCTAGTGGCCAAGCGCTCACTCAGCTTCTGTTTACCTGGGAATGTATTAATCTCGCCCTCATTTTTGAAAGACAGTCTTTCCAAATATAAAATTCTTGGTTGGCAATTGTTTTCTCTCAGCACTTAGTATTTCATATCACTGCCTTCTTGCTTCCATGACTTCTGACAAGAAATCATCACTTAATTTAATTTGGACTCCTTTGTAGATAATGCATGTCCCTTTCTCTCTTTCTTCACCTCTAAGACTACCATAATGTGAATATTGGTATGCTTGATGTTGCCCCATAGGTTTCTAAGGTTACTTTCACTTTTTCTAATTATTTTTTTTCTGCTCCTCAGCCTGACTCATCTCAATTTTCTTGTCTTTGAGTTTGTTGATTTTTTTCTTCCACCAGCTTTAATTTGCTGTTGAATCCCTTTAAGGAATTTTTCATTTCAGTTATTGTGGTCTTCAACTCCAGTAGTTTTGTTTGGTTTCTTTGTAAGATTTTTATATCTTTATTGAGATTCTCATGTTCATTCTTTGTTTTCCTGATATCTTTAATTTCTTTCTGTTTTTTTGCTTTGCTTCCTTGAACATACTGAGGATCATTTTTGTAAATTATTTATCGAGTATATTCTAAGTCTTGTCTTCTTCATTGATGTTTTCTGGTTTTTTATTTTCTTCCTTTTAATGGGCCGTAATTTCCCGTTTCTTTGTTTGTCTTATAATCTTTTGTTGCACACTGTACATTTTAAAATTTTAAAGTGTTAACTCTGGGATTTAGTCCCTGAACTGTTTGTTTGTTTGTTTTTAAATTTTTTTGAGTTTGGATCTAAGGAGTCATATGACAGAGATTTTCTTGAGTGCCAGAAGTTAACAAAACCAAACAAACCAATGTAAAAATCACCTTCCACAGTCTTTTCCAATTGACTTTGCATTGGTAGGTGCTCTTCTTCAGAGTTCAGCCCTCCTATCAAGAAGTTAAGCCCAAGGCAAATGCAAAGTGCTTGTCTTCTCTTTTTTGAGCCTGTGTCTTATCCTGGCTAGTTGTCTTAGGAATTCCTTGTTTACAGGAATTTGAATACCCCCTCTACTTTCTACAAAGCAGATTTTCTCCATCTCCCTGGTGCTCCATCACAGGCCTTAAAGCAGATAGGCCTTTGCCAGTTTGCCAACTCAATTGTTTCTTATACAGACTTAGTTGTACCAAGCTGCTTTTGTTTGGAGGGAAAATTCTGGGTGTGGGGTGAGGTATGAGCTGGATAGGACTTTCCTAGTTCAGTCTTTCTTTACTGGAGAGGCCCTCAAAGTGGTACACGCTAGCTCCACAGTACACTGGAGAGGAGGAAGGGATGGGTCAGCAAGGGTGCCAGTAGCTTTTCACATGACTTTTTAAGCTGTGATTTTTTTTTTTTAATTTGGCACTTGCCCAGTAATAGCATCCCTTTAATTGTTTTCTGTAGCTTTGAGGAAAGGTACTGTCTCTGCTTCTCTGAAAATCTTCTCTGCTGCTTTTGCCCAAGGCAGATTGGAAAAATGGCTTCCTTCAGAGCTAGTCCCCCACAATCTGAAGTAGGTGATCAAAAGCAGTGATCAGCAATTGGACCATACAACCCGAATGAATCTAGGAGCACTGGGTCTTTATATCCCTCCCTGACAACAGCAAGCTGCACCAGGAGCCAGGGTTGAGGATTCCACTACTATCTCCCTGGAGCCTGGGTGATGGTGGATGATAACTGCTGCATGGAGAGTGAACTTCATAAGTATTTACTGCAATTTTCCATCCTCTTTGTCATGCTCTTTTCTGGGTCTGCACAATGTTCTACTAGTCTCTGGAGTTTTAAAATAGTTCATGCAGGCCGTTCCTGCAAGTTCAATAGTTGTTCGGAGAGAGGGACTGATTCCTGGAGCTTCCTACTCTGTCATCTTCCCACAATCCTCTCTGTGACAGGATTTTGGAAATGAGTATCCAGTCAACATGCTGGCAAGGAGAATCCAATCACTGGTGGTGGTGGAACATGGTTAGGCAGTAGTACAAGGTCACATGTGATTCTTCAAACTTTCACTGGTGATAAATGATGTTATACTAGTGGAACACATGCAGTAGCTTTTTCAACGTATCAGTCTTTGAAACATTTATAGACATAGTAATTAAAAGGAAAAAGTAATTTGTGGCTCTTGATGGGGCAATTGATCCTCTAAGGAAAGATAATGAGAGGTGGAGGCTGATTAATCATCAATTAAAAGCTCAGTGTGAAAGCTAGAGGGCCTTCTTGGGAGCTTATTAAGAGACTCTCATCCTTACAGCTAGTGGTCAGGAAAAGATGAGAACCACACCTAGGACTTAGCCATAAACACAGAAGAAGTCCAACAAAGATTACATTTTCAATTTAGACTGGTCTGCAAAGATTAGGACAGGGTCCTGATTCAGCAAGAAAGAGACCCTAAGAACATCATAAGGACATCTGGGTCATGCACTTGAAAGTCTTTGATTTTCATAATTCCCCGAAGATAAAGAAGTACCCCATTGCTCCCTGGTCTTGTCCAGTACTCTTCCCTAGCTTGAAGAGAGTGCAGCTGTTTGTCACTAACAAAGTAGCACGAACCCTTGAAGATATGGCCCCTTCTCCTTTCTTAATGATTGTCACTTGTAATCCTTTCTCAAGAAATTTTTGGGAGTTTATGGATTTCAATATAATTGAGAATGTGGCTAAGGATTGTGTACTGGTCCAAGGAACTTTAATTTAGTATAGGTCTTGTTTTTATCATATAGAGAGATACAATTTCACCAGAGTATGTGAGATAACCATGTTTTCCCAAGGGACCCCCGAGTTGATGGCTCGTCTAGATGAGGTTGTCCATGCCCACTCACTTCCATCTCCCGTGACCACCACTACCTTGCACTACTTGTGTGCAAGGGTATTAAGGATGTCAGAAACTGCATCTGGGATCACAAGATCACTGCTATGACAACCATGCAAGCTGTATTGAGTAAACATGATGCTGCTTGAAATATTTTATGTTACAAATTTCATTAAAAGTCTGTACATAACACCTTGAAAGGTGTTTGATCAGAGTTGGCATTGCAATGCCTCAATTCAGAAATAATATAAGACTATTAATCTTAAGTTGTTTTGTGTCACTTGACTGCTTTGATAATTTGATGAATGCTAGAGATCCTTTCCAAAGAAAATTTCAGATGCACACTTTCACAAGAAATATATCGTTTCAAAGCTATATATAGACATCAGGTAAGAATTCTTGATTTAAGATGAGTTAGACTACTATACTTGACATCTTGAATTCATATATCTTTCCAAGCTGATTCTTAGAGCATCAGACGAGTTGTACTCAGAACATCTCAGGGATCAGGCTGATATGCCTTTAATTGGAGGAGATATCTCAGTTGTGGATAATGTTCCTGAGATATTAGAGAGGTAATGATGTCATTATCTTATCAGGAAAGATGATTTAGTTATTTGGACAATAAGACAAAAAGATTAGTGTAATTTTCCGGAAAGGTAAGTGTGTTCCACTTAAGGTCCATTTTCCAAACCGTGCTTTTACGTTTGAACAAAGGTTAATAAAGGAGAGAATGAAAATGAAATATAATGAGAATTTTTAGCAGTCTACTAAAAATAAAAGCATTTATTATATTGAATTATCTGTTTCTTGGTTTTGTTATTTTAAGGCCCTAAAACATTTTAGTTCATTAACTTGTGCCTTGAAAATATACTCATTGAAGAGAACTTTACATTGTGAAGGTATTTTATAATAGAACTTGACCTCTATCATTAAATGTCTTTTAAAAATAATTTAACCAACACTGATTTCCTTGTATGAAATGAGCCAATTAAAGCCATTTTAAAAATGCATAAGTTTCTCTAGTTGCTATCAATTTTGAATAAGTACAGTACATAGTATCCAGCAACTTTATTTTCCTATTTGAAAATATAGTTACTATCTCTACAATTATAGTTCTCTATCACATTTCCCAATTGAACTGACATCTCAGGTCTTATATGATCTTCCTCACTAAATTGGTTTAGTTAAGAGATGAGAAGTCATGCTGAAGAATTCCATCTTCCAGTAAATTTGCAAAGCTCTGAATCGAATTTACCTGTGGCTTCTTAAAATTTCTCCTTTTCTTCTATAAAAGTGAAAAAGAATCAATAACACTGGAATAAATTTTCATCTTTGGTTTAAAGAGTATAACATAGAAACAAGATTCCAGCTTCAGTAGGTCACAGAGACTGAAATAGAACTTAGAAATAAAAACATTCTAAAGAACCTGAAAACAAATACATCATCCAGGAAGAGTCAGGCTCAATAATCTAACCTATGCTCCTGGAAGGGACACAAGAGTTTTTAGTAGGGCAAGGCAAATGTGAAGGCCACCTACCTCTGAGATCTTGCTTAAAAGTTATGATGTTGATTCACAAAAGCCAAAGTGTCTAATTGTACCATTCTTCCAACTGATAATATATTAGAAGAGAAATAGAAGGCTGAATAGCAGGTTAACTAGGCCCAGGCAGGCTCTTTCCTATTTCTGTTTTCTTCTTGGAACCAGAAGTCAGGGACTCTGTTATGTGGAATAACTCAGGAGGTTAAGTGTAACATAGTTTTGTTGTTGTTGTTGTTGTTTGTTTTTAGTATATTTTTATTTCAGAAGCTGGGAACTTACAAAACAATCATGCACATGTGTAGAATTCCCATACAACAACCCTTCACCAACACACCACACTGCTATGGAACATTTGTTACAGATTATGAGATAATATCATCAGACTATTACCACTAACTATAGTCCACAGCATACATTTGGCGTATTTTTTCCACACTCTCCTTTTATTAACACAGTACATCTTTTGCATTCATGCACGAATATTACAGTATTGCTGCTAACTATAGTGCATAGGTTACATTAATTGTATTTTTCCAAGGCTTCTCCATATTCTCACCACCCTACAACAGTGACGTATATCTGTTCTAGTTCACAGAAGGATATTCTTCATTTATACTATTAACCACAATTCTCACCCACGTCTGGGCTCACTGTGTTATTCAATCCCTAGATTACTCTCTAACTTTTTTTCAATTGACATTTACATCCCTAGACTACCCTTTTCAGCCACAATCCCATTTATAAACCAGGTGCTGCTCACTATAATGTGTTACTATCAACACTATCCATTTCCAGTATAGTATAGTTTTAAGATTTTAGTATTGTATGCTTCAGAGTCAAGGTAACATTCTGTTGTCTCTTTATATTGGCTTTTGCAATGGATTAGCACGAAGGGTATTTCCCTAAAATTAGAAGTCTCCTGTGATTCATTTCTGAAGACATAGGAAAAAACAAATCGGCAGAAGGGCACTGTATTAGTCAGCCAAAGGGGTGCTAATGTGAAATACCAAAAATGGGTTGGTCTTTATAAAGGGTATTTATTTGGGGTAGAAGTCCACAGATACCAGGCCATAAAACGTTAAGTTTCTTCTCTCACTGCAGTCCATTGCCACGTGTTAGAGCAAGACAGCTTCCGGTGTTTGCCAGGGTTCAGGCTTCTTGGCTTCTCTCTTCCCGGGGCTGCGTTTCTCTCTGGGCTTAGCTCCTGTTTCCTCCACAAGGTCAGCTGTAGACGATCAGGCAAACGGCTCGCTTCTCTTCTCCTGGGGCCTTCTTTCCAACATCAAAACTGCTTCTCAAAAAACTGCTTCAACTCTGTTCTTGCCATGCCTTTTATATTTGATTCCCCACCCAACAAGGGATGGGGCTCAACACCCTACTGATGTGGCCCAGTCAACACCCTAATCATGACTTAATCATGCCCAGATTAACAGATCAGTTTACAAGCATGATCCAATTATGTTTTTGGAATTCATAATTACATTAAATTGGCCAACGGCTACAGGCACTGACTGGTAAATCCTTCCTGTGGGGCAGGCAACAGAAGCATTCTTTGCTTTTATGTGTATGTTACATGGTACTATGTAAACCGGACCACACAGCTTTAGGAAAACCACCCGACTTTTAACACTGATTTGTTTCTTGCTTGGCTCCCAACGATTCTTTGAGAAACAGCTAAGGTTGGAAAAGATTATTTGTAAATACAGTAAGCAGAGTTTCACCACTTTTGGTTGCATGACAATTCTGCTATGATACTCCCTGATGGAAAGTAAAACAAAATAAAAACAGTGGCAGGTGAAGACAGAGCTATTTGTCCCATTTAATCACAGTACACAGTCCGTGGTACACACCAAAGCCTGAGGACTGCAGAGTTTTCAGGGAATTGTTGGCAGAAACTAAGTGCAAGCAGCAGTGTAGCAGCAAGATGCTTGGCAGAGTGTCCTCGGTCAGGGATAGTTGCTTAGGGAAGTGACTGTACTGAAAATAAATGAGACTGGAGGGGATGAGCTGAACCATGAAGAGTAACAACGGTACCTACCAGAAGTATCTGTGTCTTTCACCAACTTCAGGATCCAGAAGTAAAAAAAGGATCCAGCAATAGTAGTGGTGATATCTAGGAAATATGGTGTTTTCTAACAATCAGAGCAAGCAGAGATTAGGGTTAGGGTTTAATCTTTTTTTTATTTTTATTTTTTTTTTGCTTTGAAGCAGAAAATTAGAGTGGCCGACATACAACAAGAATAACAAAGATACTATGGTATACTTGACTAGATTTCATGAGAATATGTGAGTTACTTCCCAAGGATTTGCAGAAATAGTTGTGTGTGTGCATGTGGCAGGGCAGGGGAAGAAGGGATGTTCACAATTTAATGGTGGGGATGTATTTTGGCACCTGAAGCAAAATTTCCTGCGATCGAGGGTCTGCAATAAGTTGACTCTTTTCCCCCAAAGTAAAATTCTCTTTCTAAGTTGAATTCTTCAAAGAAAAATGAATAAAATGGTGATCTTTTTTATTGAGAAGGACCGTAAATATTTAGATTGTTTATGTACAAGAGCCCCAAGATGTTTCAAAAAAAAATTAAATGGATGGTTTGGTTGAAGGGTATGGCAACAAACCTCCTTGGGTCTCCTTGAAAATTATCCATTTTCTTTTCTATAAACTAAGCTTTTAGATATTTCTTCTGATTGGGGAGGGAACATGGTATATAATTTATAAAATAATGATTGTCATGTAATTACAACAATCAAACAAGTATCAGCAAACTGCAAGCATTTGAGAATTCTTTACTAGGTGCTATAACTAAGTTCAAGCTTTTACTGAGCATCTACATCAATTGGGAGTAATTGATTTTTAACCAAAACCCACCAACGATCCTAGGAGATATTAATATCCATATTTCATATTTCAGAATACTAATATTCAAGCACATTAAGCAACTTGAAAACTAAAGAAATATAGGATATTTAGATGATAAATGAAACACATATAATATGCTTTTTTCCTGGAAATTTGGAAAGTCCTCATAATTGCCTCAAATTTCCATTTTATGTTGACAGTTAAATCCAGTTTAGCTCAGTTTGTACTTAGCTCTACCTTTCCATTAACTTTCAATTTCCTCTGGACTTAACTAAGTTATGGTAGCTGTCAATGATAAAAAAAAAAAAAAAAAAAAGAGAGAGAGCTTTATGTGCATTATTCATTAGAATGAGTGGGAATTATTTCACCCCTGAAGAGTACTTCTCTTACCCAATACAGAGTTTCATGTCAGCTGTCCACTGACACAGGCATTTGTTGAATGTGGCCATAGTGATTTTTATTAAAGTGCTTAAAAAAATATTAACCTACCCCTTTACATTTTTTATTTTCCTTTATAATTGGATTATTGAGAAAATTTTTCTGTAGTTGTAATACTTTGTAAGACTTTCTTTCAAATAAAGTGGTGGCAAGAGTTTGGTCTTTGAGAATAAGACAGGACAACATATTTGATAGTTCATAGCAATGTGTCTTGTGAGAAGAATAATATGCAATATGACCTCATTTAGATATTTGTATTGTCTGGTATTCTAAGTTAATAAATTTATTCACTTATCTTTCATTTTCCTCCTTTAGGTACATGTATACATATTAACTTTCATATTTAATTTAATTTTAGAATTATTGTTGGTATCCCCTGTCCAAGTCCTCACTTCAAGGCAGAGCCATTACTTCAACTAGTCAGAAGGAGGGTTGCCTTCTCTGTTCTTAGAAACATCTTGCTAAAATTTCTATTACATTTCAACATACTCTGGGCATTAAAATTTTTTTGCCTGTCTTTCTCAAAGTGCTGGTTTCTTTACCCAAGTGCAGAATTTCTCAACCTTGGTACTACTGACGTTTTGAACCAGGCAATTAATCATTGCAGGGGCTGTCCTGTGAATTATAGGCTGTTTGGGAACATCCGTAACCTAGATGCCAGTAGCAGCCCCCTTCCCCTTCCAAGGTTACAACAACCAACAATGTCTCTAGACATTTTCAAATGCTCTCTAATAGGGCAAAACCATGTCCTGGTTGAGAACCACTGTCCTAGTGATTTGGATCATCAAGCATTTACTTGCTTCAGTAACTCAGTGGCTATGTGTTCCTTGTAACTGTGATTCTTCTTCAACCTCATATTTTATGCCTAATCTAAAAACTAGTCTTATGATTTTATCATGCACATGATTTATTAGATATTATGAATGTTATGTTATTTGTATTGTTTCCTTCAACATTGTCTTGGGGTAGAGCAAAAGTGTCTGGCCTTTATGACCCCACAGAGAGCAGGTGCTGGATGCACACTAACCCAGAAAGAGAGTATGTGCTTGGGAGTGTCTCCTCAGCTGGGAGCAACCCCCAGTAGTGGCTGTCAGCTGATGCCTGTCATCTGACAGCACTCTAGCAGTTAGGTCCTTCAGTCCTGAAGAAGGATCTGGATGGTGCGATATAGTATTGATACATAGGATCTCTGCAAAGGTTGGAAGGTGAGAGTGAAGAAGTTTCAAGGGTTATGCCCAGGTTAATGGATTCAGCAATATATTGGATGTTCATTCCAAAGGTTAAGATGGGCATCAAGAAGAAGGATCATGTATGTGGTGAAAGAAAACTAATTCACTTTTGGACAAGTCTGAAATTGAGATATCTGTAAGATATGCCTAAGTGAAATGTTTCACTAGCTATCAGATACATGGTTCTGAAATTCAGGAAAGAAGTATGATAAAGATTTGTGACTCATCAATATGCAGATGTAATTGACCATATGGAGTATATAAAAATACCTGGGGAAAATGTTTAGAGGGAGAAAAGAGTGTCTAAAAATACAAATGTAGAACAACTTTATTTGGCATTACTTTTAAATCAGGAAGGCTTAGAAAGTCCTGTCTTTATTTTAGTCACACATTTTATTCAAGACCAACTATTACAGGAACAAAAGGGACATCATTACCAAAAAAATATCATATTCTTATCTAAGAAAGATTACAAAGTCAATATGGAACCTGTCCTGGTTTGTCTTTTGTGAACCCCAGAAAATTATGTTCTTAAGCTTACCCCTTCCTGTTCCTGTAATAGCAGTGTAGAGGGGGGCTTTTGATTAGATTCAGTTAAGGGACCTTGATTAGATCATTTGATTAGATTGATTTTGATTGCACTACCTCAGTGAGACATGACTCAGATTGGGTCTCCTTGCTCTTGCTGGGTCTTATATAAACTGAGAACCTACAGAGAGACACAGAGAAAGACAGCTGCCATTTTAACCCTGCCATGTGAGAGAGAGGACTGCAGGAAGATGGAGAGAACCCCGAGGCTGAGAGAGGTTCTGGTGTCTGGAATTACCAGAGCACAGAGGCAGGGAAAGAGGTCCCTGAGAGGCTAGGCCTACAGAACAGCTCAAGACTGAGGGGATGAGGCCTGCCCTATGCCTGATCACCCACAGCTGAGCTCCAGGAAACAATGAGCCTTGAGGGGAAAGGAAGGACCTTGGCAGAGATCAGCTGCCACCTCTTGCCTTGCCACATGGCAGAATGCCTGGATCACCTGAATTTGGTGAGAAAGCATCTCTGATGATGCCTTGATTTTTACAACCTAGGAACTTTAAGCTTTTCCCCAAATAAATGCCCTTTGTGAAAGCCAACCTATTTCTGATATTTTTACATTGGAAGACTTTGGCAAACTAAGACAGAACCAATAAGTAAAAATACAAAATATAACTATGGAACAATTTTACTTAATCTGGAAGCGAAAAATACATTGTCATGATGATCATGTACATGGGGACTTGACGTGCACTGAAAGAACAGCCTGGGTACCACACAGTCCTTCAGACAGGATTCCCATGTTTTGGGCCTTAATATCTGCTGATTATCTGAAAACTGTTAGAATCAAAGGTGAGTTTTTTGTTTTACTTTTTCTAAGTACTTGGTCCATTTTATCTACTCTTTTCTGGCTTATGCATTCATTTTGAAATAGCACAGTGTCAAAACAAATTATGGCTTTCTCTAATGCAGTTTGAGATGAGGTAAACCTGAAAAAACTGTTCTATTTTTTCCATTACATATTTGGTTTCTTTGCTTTTGTATTTTTTCTGTGCTTGTTTTTCTTTTCATATATCAGCATAGACCTTTTGAAATTGAAGCTTCTAAACTGGATGTTATAATTACTTCTTATTGAGATAGCATCCCATTAAGGTTATTAAGTCTGTTCATTTTCTTCTCACTAAAATTATTCAATTGTCAAACAAATAATGATAAGATTAAGAGGTCCTTGTATTATGAAAGTTTGAAAATCATTATTCTAATATTCACACATCAACTGTTGCATGCCGGAAGGATAATTTAAATGATGGTTGCAATTTTGTTTTTTTTTAATTTACTCTTACCCTTGGGAAATATAGTTTTCATATTTAAAATTAGAACTGTGGAAATCTTACAATATATTGTAAAAAATAGTTAATTTATTCATTTATGATTAAAATTATATTGGCCCTGTACAGTGAAACTTCATTTAAAACTTAGTAATTTTAAAATCAGGTCAGCAATTTTCTCAAATTAGGGAGGTATTAATATTGAAATTAAAAGGGGTTTTGGCTGAATTAAACAAAATATCATTAATTTCCATCAAAGTTAATTGCTTGCTGATACCCTGAGGGGCACATGCTACGGGGGACAGGTGTTCTCAGGGAGTTAATATCCACATAGAAGTTTCAGAGTGGAACAAGAAACTACAATGCAAAGTAAGAGCATCACAATTAAACCTATACTGTAAAGTCAGGAGTGGTTTTGTTAAGTTATCAAAGCACCCATTCTAAAAGACACGGATACTTGGTAATGGGGGAAAGAAAGAACAGCTAAAGCCAAAAATGTTGTGAGGCAGAAAGTACGGCTGTTTTCTACAAGAATAAACTTCTAATAGTACCAGCACAGTATATTTAATAATCCAGTATTTCTCCACATTGTGATACAAATGCCAATTGGGCTTGTTTTAAATTTCTTTACTAGGTAAATAGTTTACCTGTTAACAGGTAGTTACCTGGGTAGTTACCAGGTTACAGATAGTTACCTGGGCATGACCTAGAGCTAGAAAATAAGGAAGAAAATACTGAAACTATCAGTTTAGAAGAAAATAAAATTCAATCTAAATTTTACAGTACACACACATAAATTTCAATCTAATAGATAATTAAATATACAATAATATAAAATTATTATAGCAGGGAATGTTTGTAGTATAGCAGATAGGGAAGATTTTCTCTATACATGACATGAAAACTAGAGGCCATAAAGTTAAATGTTGACAGATTTTATCTTATTATCACATAATTCACCACAAATTAATTTAAAAGGAAGAATATATTTATGGTTTTTGTAATAAATAATGGATTTTAGTATCTTAAGAGTTTCTACAGTTTAAGTAAAATGAAAGCAAGCCATAAGAAAAATGTTAAAAAGTATAATCTGCCAATTTTCATAAGTAGAAACACAAGTGACAAACATTTGCAAATATTCTTAACATTATGAATTAATAAAGTGAGAGAAAATTATAACAATGAAATATTATTAATAATATTGGAAATTTTGTATACTGTTATGAAGTTTACAGAGGACGTTAATAAAAAAGATTCTAATGAGGCGCTATTAGCTGAAGACATTTTTTGAGATAATTTGTCAGTATCTATCAAGATTTCAGATGCTTACATATTATGGCAACAGCCCAATTACCTCACATGAAAGAGTAAGGATGTTATGAAAAGATGTGCTGAAGCCAATTTACACCACCAGCTCACAAGAGCCCATTGTTAAATTTTTGGGGATTCTGTGGGTTGTTGTATAGACCTAATTAGTATTAAAAATTAAATTATGCAAACTTTAAATAAAATTATGTCTAAAATAAAGGTAATGAATGCTAGACATTCATGATTTCCTAATTATTTCACTACATTTTACTATTGTCTATGCTTCTAATGTTACCTATATTTATTCTCTTGTCTCTATTATGGAAATAGTCTATATAATGGTGTTCAACTGCACAATGTCGTTCCAAATCTGCAGTTCGGGTGGGAGTATTTACACCATGGAAATTGTATTTGTATTTGCATACATAAACTCTGGAATATTGAAAAAATTAATAACAATGTTTATCTCTGGATTGATGATAGGAAAAAGGTTAGATGGGGGATGAGGGTAGGAGTGAATCATTTCACTTTATACTTTTGCATGTTTTTTTAAACAAGTAAAAGTAAACAGATGATAAAATTGAAAGCATGATAGAAACTGGAAACTTTAGAAACAGTAAAATTTCCAGGAGAAGCCTAAAGATATAGGAGGGAAAGACTTAACAATCTCTTCTAACAAGGGGTTTCAAACTGATGATAGTCAAGTTAGAATAATTATTTTGTGATTGAAAACATTACCTACTGTAGTGGTATAGTTGACATATTTTGCTGTAAAAATTCCTGAACTTATCTTTGCAGTACCTTGACAAAATCTGAACTCGAGTAGTGGACTAATGAAGCATTCCTCTAATTTTCTGAGCCATCACACATTCTTTGACTTCAATTTGTGTTTTTTCAGTAATTTATATTAAACAGGTTTGTAAATAATCTCAAATTCCAGCTACATATACATTGAAATCTATGATACTAACCTACATCCAGTGATGTTTCTTTGAACAAAGCCAAAAAATTAATAGGAAACCAAGATGCAAAATTTCTCATATTAGATGAGAAATTATATTCTCCATCCCAGACTGGCTCCCTTTTTGTATTCTCCAATGAAATTAATTATCTCTGTAGTGACCAGCTTGAAGGTTTGCACTTCTATCTCCGCATTCCCTGTTGCTTTTTTTTCAGTCTGATTTTCTAATTTGAACTTAATTAAGAAAAATAAAAGGATCATGTTACCATTTAGTAGTTCCTTTATTGCTAGTCAGATGAGAAAATAGAAAATAAAATAGTGATTCAACCAAAATGTGTTTCCTGAAGCCCATTTACATTTATCCACTTTATTATATTCCTTTCTCAGCAAGGACCATTTTGAGTAAAAAAAAAAGAACAGACTGCAATTACTTATTTTATCTTAATTATCAGAGCAAGAATATATTCCACATTTTCGAGGTGCTTTTTAGAAGTCAGAGAATTCAACCACGTGCTGGGGCCTAATTAGAACTCATTTTGAATTCTTTTAACTGCTTTGGCTGCATAAGCATATATTTGAGCCCCCAGGGTATAGTTTATATTTTTGTTGACTTACGCACCTAACACTTCAGAAGCTTAAACTTTATTCCCAATGTAAGAACAGACAATCAGGATGTTTGACAAAATCAAAAGATTACAGGGTACACTGAGAAACAATTTTACATTATATGTCATATTATATGGTGTATGTTTCATTTTTCTCTATGTCTTGGTTTTGATTTATGATTATATTGGAGCCTGTTGGGGATGTATTTAGAGTTATGTCAAGGTCCATAAAGTTAATATTTTCTTTTAATTCGATATATAATTTTTGTTTTCTAATTACCTATGGTTTTTGCAGGAGGAGGATCAAGTTCTCCTTCTTGATTAACTTTTCTTTACAGAAACAAGGATCCTAAACATTCATCTCCTATGGGAAGTGCTTTCCTATAGTCCTCCTAAATAATGTATGTTTTTGCTCTCAGAAGCTTCATGACATGGGGCTTGGAAATGTCTACTTTGCTCATCACTGCTGCCTCTAAATCATATTTCACTATTCCTCTCTTATAAATGCTATTTGTAATACAAATGTTAGATTTCTCTCTTAGATATCCAC